>RJWJ010002452.1:31433-101307 GCA_004363605.1 Indri indri
TATATATATATATTTTTTTTTTTTTTAGTTGTCCAGATAATTTCTTTCTATTTTTAGTAGAGACGGGGTCTCGCTCTTGCTCAGGCTGGTCTCAAACTCCTGACCTTGAGTGATCCACCTGCCTCGGCCTCCCAGAGTGCTAGGATTACAGGCGTGAGCCACTGCGCCCGCCTGTTTTGGGATTTTTTGATAGAGGCCAGGGGTTAGATGATATCTCAGTGAGATTTTGATTTGCATTTCTCTAATGATTAGAGATGTTGAGCGTTTTTTTATGTGTTTGCTGGCCATTATTCTGTCTTCTTTTAAAAAGTTTCTGTTCATTTCCTTTGCCCATTTGTTGATGGGGTTGTTTGATTTTTTCTTGTTGATTTTTTTTTAAATTCTAGATAGATTCTAGTTATCAGGCCTTTATCAGATGTGTAGAGAGCAAATATTTTCTCCCATTCTGTAGGCTGTCTATTCGCTCTAATGATAGTTTCCTTGGCTGTGCAAAAGCTTTTTAATTTGATCAGATCCCATTTATTTATTTTTGTTGCTGCAGTGATTGCTTTGGGGGTCTTCTTCAAGAATTCCGTGCCTAGGCCAATGTCTGAAAGAGTCTTCCCAACATCTTCTTTTAGAATTCTTAAGGTTTCATGCCTTAGGTTTGAGTCTGTTATCCATCTTGAACTGATTTTTGTGAAAGGTGAGAGGTGGGGGTCCAGTTTCATTCTGATTTTGACTGGGATTGCATTGAATCTCTAGATAATTTGGGGATTAGCCATACTGAGTTTTCCATATGAATTTGTCTTTTCTCATGTATATTTAAACGTTCTTTAATTCTCTCAGGTGTCATTGTTAGAAGTACAGGGGCCGGTTTTCCTCCCGTGACTGCAGATGAGATGGGAAGAGTTCCATCCCACAGCACAGTTAGAAGAAAGGTTAGGCGAGGCAGCAGGAGCTCCCCCACCAACATTACCCATTGGCAGAGTGGCACCCTGTAGGAACGCACCTGCAGTGGATCCCTGCACCCATCCCTAACTGGCTGACAGTAGCTCATGGGAAATGTAGCCTTGTCAAAAAAACTATGGCCGGATTACGAATGCAGCAGCCGGGGATGTTAGTAAGTGGCAGAGCCAGGATTAATGCAAGCAACCAGGCCCCAACGTCAATTCTCTTCATTGCTACCCTACTTGATCTCCTAAGGCTGTCAGAGGGGTTAAAAATAATAGTAATGTGTGAAGCACTGTGCACCTGGAGCACAGTATGCTCTCATCGATGTCATCATGCACATCCTTGCACTGCTTTGTGGCAGGTTTAGTTGTAATACCAAGCAAAAATAACGTCAGTGCTGTTCACGTCTGCTTTTACATCAATGCTCAAACCAGGACCAAAATTTGTCATCTGACCTGTCTCGAATTATTAAAAAAATAATGATAATCGTATAGTATTTGTACTTCTGAGATTGGCTTATTTCACTTAGCAAAGTGTTCTCCAGGTTCATCCATGTTGTTGCAAATGATAGGATTTTCTTCGTTTTTAAAGCTAAATAATTGTATTACTCCATTTTCTGTTAATGATAATAGAATATCTGAAACTGGGTAATTTGTAAAGGAAATGAATTTATTTCTTACAGTTAACAGAGGCTGAGAAGTCCCAGGTCGAGGGGCTGCATCTGGTGAGGCCTTCTTGCTGGTGGGGCCTCTCTGCAGAGTCCCAAGGCAGCGCAGGGTGTCACATGGTAGGGGACTGAGTGTGCTCGCATGCTAGCTCAGGTCTCTCTTCCTCTTCTCATAAAGCCACCTACCTGTCCCCTCCCATGATAACCCATTGATCCATCAGTCCATGAGTGGATAAATCCATTCATGAGGGCAGAGCCTTCATGACTCAATCACCTCTTAAAGCTCCCACTTCTCAAAATTGCCACACTGGGGGTTAAGTGTCAATATGCGTTTTGGAGGGGACATTCAAGCCATAGAAATAATATTCCATTCTACGTGTAGACCACATTTTCTTTATCTGTCAATGGATATTTGGGTTGTGTTCATATTTTGGCTATTGTGAATAATGCTGTAATGGACTGGGAGAGGAGATCCTGATTTCAATTCTTTTGGGTATATACCCAGAAGTAGAAATGCCAGATCATATGGCATTTCTATTTTTAACATTTTTAAGGAATCTCCATAGTGTTCTCCATGGTGGCTACCGCATTTTACATTCCCACCAATAGTGTTCAAGGTTTCAAATTTTTCCACATCCTCACCAACACTTATCTTTTGGGTTTTTGGATTTTTTTTTTTTGCTTGTTTGTTTTGTTTTGTTTTCCGATAATAGCTATCCCAACAGGTATGAGGTGATAGCTCATTGTAGTTTTGATTTGCATTTCCCTGATGATTAGTGATGTTGAGCATCTGTTCATATACCTGGTGGCCATTTGTATGTGTTCTTTGGAGACATGCCTATTCACGCCTTTTTCCCATTTTTTAATCAGGTTATTGGGGGGGGTGTTTTGTTGTTTTATTTGGTTTTTGCTATTGCATTCCGGGAATTTTTTAAATCTACTTTGAATATTAACTCCTTATCAGATAAATGGTTTACAAGTATTTTCTCCCATCCCATAGATTGTCATTTCACTCTTATGATTATTCCCTTTGCTGTACAGAAACTTTTAAGTGTGATGTAGTCCCACTTGTCTATATTTGTTTTTGTTGCCTGTGCTTTTGGTGTCATATTCGAGAAATCATTGCCAAGACTAATGTCAAGAAGGCTTTCTACAGATACAAGGTATCTGGAATAGTCAAATCCTAAAGGCAGAGGATAGAATGGTGGTTTCCAGGCCCTGAAGGGTGGGGGAGATAGGGATTTGTTCAGTAGGTGTGAAGTTTCAGTTATGCAAGATGGTAGTTCTAGAGCTCTCCTGTGCAACATAGTGCCTATGTTAACAACATGGTATTGTGCACTGAAATATTGGTTAGCAGCGTAGAACTCCTGTTAAGCATTCTCACCCTCCAACTCCCCCACACACACATAAACATAGGAACAAAAAGAAACTTTTGGAGGAGATGAATATGTTTAGTACCTCGATTGTCTTGATAGTATCACATGGGTGTGTACATATGTGCAAACTCATCAAATTGTATACATTAAACATGCACAGGATTTTTTTTTTAATTTTAGTTATACCTCAATAAAGCTGTTAAAAAAAGAAAATAAAAAATTATAAATCATCAATAACATTAAATTTCTTTTTCCAGCATCCATCCATTCTCCAAGAATTGAAACCCACCCCCCTCTCAGTCCTCCACCACCCATTTCTCAACCATTACTCTCCTGAGAAAATACTTGGCTGCAGACAAACTGGATCCTGCTCTGTTCCCACGGTGCCCCACTGAGCTTATTTGGTTCACGCCATTCCAGTGTCTGGAAACAGCCTCTCCCTGCCATTCCCTTCCCACTCCTCCCCAACCTGGGTACTTCAGTGTCCCAGCCCCTCCAGGGAATCTTCCCTGGGCTGCCCAGCCCGCACAGAGCTCTCAGTTCTCTGAACTCAACCATTGTCTCTATCAGTCACTTAGCAATTAATCATGCTGCACAAAAGCTATCCTACTGTGGCATTGAAACATAAAATTGTTATTTTATTTTGAGTGTTTACATATTGTCTCCTAAACTAAACTGAAAGCTCATTCATGAACCGTGTCAATTCAAGAAATCTATTCAATTTATCAAAATTCTTCCTAAGCTTTTTAAGCCACAACAAAATTTACAAAAACAAATTAGACTTTCTTTTCCTTTAAGGAAAGGATGTGTGACTACAGAATGAACCCTGGATTAGAATGCCAAGGATGAGAATTCAAGTTTAAATTCCGCCACTCTCAAACCGTCTGACCTTGGATAAGTTACTTAGCCCCATGAGCTATTTGTCAAAGGGAAGCACTCTTCCACAAGATTTTATTTTTTGAGATGAGGTGAGAGGATTCCAAGCAGAGGGAACAGAGTATGAAAGATCTTTGGAGAAAAAAAGAGCTTGATATGTTCAGGGAAATGAAAGGAAACCAGACTGCTTATACTAATTGAGTATTTAGTATGAACTGACATTTCTTAGCATTTTGCATGTATTATCTCACTTCCATCATCATCATGACTCTAAAAGAATTAACCTTACAGTTGGGTAAGTTGAGATTAGAAGTGAAGTCATTTTGCTGCACAGCTAGTGCATGCCAGAGCTGGGATTTCAACTCAGGCAACGTGTTCCAGGCCTGACCTCTTCCACCGTCTTCATTATCACACCTCCTGTAGAGAAGGCTGGACCGAGTCCTGCAAAGCAATGGAGAGCTGGCCAGTGGGTGTAGATGTTCTATTAAGCATAATAGAAAGTACTTATTATGTATAATAAAACTACTCAACGGTTTTAAGCAGGGAAGAGCACAATAATTTTATGCAGTAAGAAGGTCACTCTTTAACAATAGATTTTATCAGAGTACAACCTACATACAAAAAAGTGAACAATATCCAGTTTGATGAACTGTTTCAAATGAAACACACTTGTGTTAGCAACACCCAAATAAACAAATCATAAGCAGAATGTAAAGATGCCTCTTACTCCCTTCCAAATGCTACCCATCTCCTGAGAGTACTCACGTTGCTGACTGCAAACACCATAGATTAGGTTTGCAGATTTTATAGTTTTATGCACATGAAATCATATAGCACATTATCTTTTGTGTTTGGCTTTTTTTCCTCAAAGTCGTTTGTGCAATTCACCCATGAGGTTGTCTATAATTGTAGCTCATCCAGCCTCATTGTTAGTATATAATCTATTCAATTGATCATACTACCTTGTTTATTCATTCTACTATAGATGGCCATTTGGGTTGCAAATGTCCAGTTTTGGGCTACTGTGAAAATTGCAGTTCTGAATATGTTTGTTCCCAAGGGAGTAGGAACAAACTCCTGTCGGAGTTGGAGTTCCTGTTGGAGTGGGCGAGCAGACCACTGAGTCATCCGCCTGGTCCCACAAACATCCCAGAGGTAAGTCTCCTAATGTTTCCCTCTTACAGAGGAGGACACAGAAGCTCAGAGAGCTCAAGTGTCTTGCAGAACCACGTAAACACAATAGGAATCCACATCTGTCCAAATCCAAATACCAAATTTGATTTCGAATCATAGCTAGATGGGTAAGATATGTAAAAATATTTGACCAAAAACACTGTTATTTACGTTGTTATTCTAAGGGAAATACAGGTGTAATACACCTTCCCCACATATGTATATACATACGTACACACAAGGTAACACCATTCCTTATATGCAAGACATAAATACATGTCTGTTTAGATGTAGTATGCATGTACATGTGTGTACTTATACTGACAAATCTATGATTGGTGTCACCATTTTAACAGTGAGAACAGTGGTTTTTGGAGAAGGTAAAGGTGTTAATCCAGCCTCTAGGGGGACAGAGTTGCTATTTGTCTCATGCTGAAGACAGGTCTGCCTGACTGTGACCACTACGGCTATTCCCATGTATTTGCAGAGTGTTCCTGCAGGCTATACTGCATAAGGATATGGTATGCCCGTATGTAGTTTATGCTCGATGTAGGTATGTTCTATCGGATTTCATTACACATGTGTGTAGAGGTAGCATGCTGCCATCTGTACGTAAGGGTCCTGTTTCCATACCTGTTTAATGTAAAGGGATCTAAATGACATACACATATACATGTAGGAAGATAATTTTTCCTGGCTTAACAGTATAATTGTTTTTATCCTCTTTTAATGTGCTTTTTCCTTGCTTACCTGGCATGACATTAATCATGGCAAGTTTAAAATGACTTGAAATTCAATTTTCTTTCCTCTTGAATGTCAGCCACATAGCCCTGTTTACAGGGAGCATTAAACAAAAGCAGAGAAAGAGAAAAAAAGGTTCAATCAATTTTCCTTCTTGCTAATTGGGGATTTATTACGGGCTGATTTGCTCACAATGGCAGGGAGCAGATATGCCCTTCAGTTCCAGGGGCCTCCGGGTGCTAATTGGAATGCATATGGCGTTGCCAGGTTACTCTCCCTAGCCACCTCACAAGGGAGCCGAGGGATGAAGACAATGAGATGAAGATGATGTAATGCATGCACACATTGCTCTCTCTGCAGGCTGGGAGCCGATCTCTGGAGGCTGGTGGGCTTATCCTCTAGCATGCTGATCTTGAGCAGAAGGGGGTTATGCCCCCATGGAGTTAGTTATGCGCCGTCATTCAGTCGCTGACTCGCATACTCTTAGTTTAATAAACATTAACTGACTTCCTACTAAGCATGAGGCCTGTGCTGGGCCCTGTGGGGATCGGGCACCTCCAGACTCAGGGAGCCAAAAGTGTAAGGAGAGACACAGGCCATGAACAGATAAGGACCCTACAACCTCATGCAAGTTTCACTGCAGGCAACGACTCAGGTGGACAAAACAATCATCCTGGGATTCAGAGGAGGTCAAGCGGCCAAGTTTTGAAGGGTGAATAGGAGTTCAGAGAGTAAAGAAGAAGACATCCTGGAAGCCCAGAGATGCTACTCTGAGGGAGAGCGAGTAGCTGATGTGAATGGACTATGGCTAAGGGAACCTGGGTGGCGATCGGCATCCCTGTCCCTCTACGTGGCCTTCAGTCCCCAAGGAGAGCATCCTTGACAGTGTTCAGCATCCATGGCAGACATTGCCCTCAGGGCCCTTGGAGAGCACAGTTCAGAGAATCATCTCTGGCACTCAGAGGAGGCCTGACATTGCCTGGGGGCTGTTTTAGGAGGGAAGAGTGGTGTAGCCAAATGTTTGAAGAAAAAGAAACAGCCAAGAAGTCAAGAGATGAATGCCAGGAAGGGAGAGAAAGGGAGAGAAAGAGCCAACCCTGCCCCTGGGTGGCCTAGAGAGGCTGGGTGGGTGTCAGCGATAGTGCACTTGCGGCCACTCTGGAGATGCATGGCTCAGTGCTAGCTTACTAACAGCTGGGATAAAGACTGGCCAGGCAAATTGTTAAAAGATAAACTTAGGCACATTAAAATTTTAATGAGTTTATTTGAGCATTCAGTGACCCATGAACTGGGCAGCACCAGACACGAACGGTTTGGTGCTCCACTTTGGGGGTGAGATGCAGCTGCTTCTATAAGGTGCTCATGGAGCAAGACAAGGAAAATCTACCCAAAAGAACAAAAGACATTCAGTAAAAGAGACATCTGCACTAGAATGTTTATAGCAGCACAATTCACAATTGCAAAGAAGTAGAAACAACCCAAGTGCCTGTCAATACGTGAGTGGATTAATAAGATGTGGTATACATATACCATGGAGTTCTACTCAGCCACAAAAAACAATGTTTATATATCACCTCTCGTATTCTCCTGGATGGAGCTATAGCCCACTCTATGAAGTGAAGTATTATAAGAATGGAAAAACAAGCACCACATGTACTCACCATCAAATTGGTATTAACTGATCAACACTTAAGTGCATATATATATAGTAGTAACATTCATCGGGTGTCGGGCAGTGGGAGCGGGGAGGAGGGGATGGGCATATACGCACGTAATGGGTGTGTTGTGCACCATCTGGGGGATGGACACGCTTGAAGCTCTGACTCAGGTGGGGCAAGGGCAATGTATGTAACCTAAACATTTGTACCCCCATAATATGCTGAAATAAAAAAAAATTTTTAAAAAGAAAATATTTGATCGGTTAAAGTGGAAAGACCCTAGTTAGAGGTTAGTTGGCAGTCACCAGTTGGTTAAGTTTCATTTTGCTATTTACATAGAGTTGGGTGTCAGTTTGCTTATGTAGGAACACAAGCCACTGGAGAGGTCTCAGCCCTGCGGCCTTCAATTCATTATTTTAGCAGCACTGCACGTACAGTTTATAAAATTGGTTCCCACTCAGAGCCCCATCTGAACCTCTCAACAGCCCCCGGACATGGCCTGGTATCTGCATTACGCTGATGAGAACACAAAGGTTGTGCCTCTGATCCATCAGGACCTGCCTTCCCGAAGCTCTGCACTCAGCTCCCCTCCAATTATCCAGCAGCGCTGGCGGCTGCAGGAAGAACTTGCTGGATGCCCTGGTAACCCACTCCTGTCTGTGCTCCTGACCTCAACCCCTTGTGGTGGTGAGGGAAAACTTCCCCTTTGCCCCCAAAATTCTCTGAAAGATCAACTCACAATAAGGCAGATTAATAAGAGAATGATTTATTTACAGTGTGCACAAGGAGAATCTCAGAGCGATTACCCAGTATCCCAGTGGGGTCCAGAAATTTATATACCCTCATTTTAGAGGGGATGGGGAGATGAGGAATATAGGTACTTCTGTTTAGGGGCAATAAATGGTTACTAGGTAGGATGAATAGATGCTTGGGAGAATGAATGAATGGGGAAAACAGATTGACTTGTAAATGATTCTCTTTGGAAATTAAATTAACCTGGTATTATAGACAGATATTATATCTAAAATGATTTGGGCCAGGTCTGATTGCATTCTTCATCTTCTTTCCTGCAATATATTGAGATAACAGGGAGAGGAAGGAAAGGCAGTTGTTCTTTTCGATGAGTCTGTCTGGTTTTATGCAGATGGAGGGAAAGCCCCTTCCAACGCCTGTTGATCTCTAAGGGCCTTTGATTCAAAATACTCTTTATACCAACGAGTTGCATTTTGGGGTGAAATTTCCTGAGCTCCTTCACCCTGCATGGTTTGACTCTGCCTCCTTCTCCTCTTCTTCCTGATGGATTTGTCTCCTCTCTGCTGTAGTCTGAACACTCTGACCTGTTTTCCAATTCCTTTGTCTTTCTGCCTCAGGGTCTTAGTGTCTACCGTTCCCGCTGCCTGGACCAATCAATAATCCACCCCCTCCTCTCCGGGCTCACTCCCACACGGAGCCCAGGTCTTCCAAAGCTGAGTCATCACTCTACCTAAAGTAGCCCCACCCACAGTCTTCACCTTTATAATTTAAGTCAAATTCAGAAATTATACATTTATTCATGTGATTTTTGTTTAAGGTCTCCTACCCCTAGTCTTAGGGCTATAGGCATACTCTTGTTCTCTCTTAGTATGTAGCACAAAGTTTGGCTCGCAGTAACTGATCAAAAAATATTTTAAATGAAAATACGCATTTAAGAAGATTACAAAGAATTAGGGTATGGTCAAGACTTGGAAAAAGTTTCTGGCTCCAACCATGTGCCCTTGTGATAATATTGCACTACCTTTGTGTGGCCTTGAGCAAATCACTCTACTTGCTCTGGTGTAAATCTACCCACCTGTAAGAGGAAAGCTCTGCATGAAGTGCCACCTGGTCTTCCCCCCCGCCCCCCCACCAAGCACCCAACAGCCTGTGAAAGGCTGCCCCCTGGCGGTCCACTACTGACAGCAGCACCGACAGTACATAAGCCACAAAGTCAAGATTAATGGGCCACACAAGAAAGATGATTTCCCACAGTACCATGGCTTGTTTGACAATGAGCTGTCAGCCTGTTGGCCAGAGTCCTTAATGCCGTCATGTTCTGCAGGTGTCTCTGGTTAGGGAAGCTCATCTCTTTGTTCATAAATGGATCCTAGAAGTCAAAGCTGAAAAGAATCTCAGCCATGGGATCATCTAGTTCAGTACACACAACAGGTGGCACTCATACCACCACTCCCACTCTGCACTCTGAAAGGCATCACTAATAGATCACAGCACTCTTTCAACATACACCACTGCAGGCAGCCATTAGCAATCAATCTGAGTTGATTCGCTGGGTGACAGCTGAAGTATTAGGGTGCCTGGCAAGAAATACATGTCCCTCACAGATGGAATTTTTGAACAGACTGTGACTAAAAACACTCTTTACAGAAGGGCCCTAACCTTGTGATCAGGGCTAAGAGAACCAACAGAATTCCAAGTCACCAGGGGCTAGCAGCAATGGGGTTGGGGTGCAGGACACGTCTACTCCTAAAGAAGAAGAGAGGGGAGGAATCAGCCTTAAGAGTTGGGTTTAAAGCTGGAGCCATAGAGAGGGGCCACCTGACATGCTAACACAGGGCAGGAGCAGAGGAAAAAACCCTCACCTTATCTCTCCTCTGCGCTCTAGCCTGTGGCCAGCCTGGAAGCCAGGAGGCAGTGGACAGTGGGTGACACATTTCCCTGGGGTCAGTCAGGTCCCTAGGACATGGGGCAGGACAGAGGAAGTCTGATCATGGAGTCTCCCGAACACAGCATGGGGCAAAGCTCTGGGTTTGGGAGTCTGTCTCAGCTCAGGTACCTAAAAGCAGAGCCTGAGGCAGGGATCTGAAATCACAGGACTTCTTGAGGGTATGACACTCAGGAAAAATCTGGGAGAGTGAGGGAAGCAGGATAGAAGTGAGGGAGAGCTGAGCAGGAATCACAGTTGGGGGCAGTCTTGGCCAAGCTCAGGCAAGAGCTCCCCCTCAGGCAAGGGCTGGCTGGGTGTGCTCCCTCACCAGCCGCACCAAGCTGCAGGCTGTCCCTGGGGAGGGCACCGCCTCTCTGGCAAGGACACCTCTCAGGAGAAGGAGTCACCAGGAGCCCTCTGCAGACAACACTCACAGCAGGCGGGGGAGGGGTGCAGACTCCGCTGAGCACCAGCACCACCCATCACAGGGCAGACACCAGGGTCTCACCCAATCTCAGCCGCTTATTAGGGGACTGACTATAGGCAAATGTTTAACTTCTCTGAGCCTCAGTGTGGCCATCTATAAAATAATCTTCAGTGTCAGTGTGAGGAGTAGGTTAATTACAGCACGTAGAGCTCCTGGAACAGTGCAGGCTACACCTCCTTCCTTTCTCCCCAGCCAATGCTTTTTCACCTCTAGCAGCCCAAAATAAAGGATCACGGAGACCTGACTCTCCAAGGAGATTGGGAGGGCAGGGGCAGCAGTAGGTTGCTCTTTCAGCAGGCAGCAGAGAACAGGGCCTGGCCCCAGGACTCACTCCAGCCCCTTAGAGGAACTGGGCTGTGAGAAGCAAAGGCTGGGCCCCAGTGGGCGGATGATGAAAATCCAGGAGTGAGGCTGAGGCATTCTTCCAGAAATAAGACAGGATTATGAGAACTGAATCATTGGATCAGCTTGAACTGATGCTAAGTGTCCCTGGATACTCTTGAAAAATCTTCCCTGAGTAAGAAGATGCTGTTACTGCAGCATTTAGTAAGGTACCTTGCAAATAGAAGCCATTGAATAAATGGCATTAACAATCACATGAGGATTACAGCAAGTAGCATCAAAGCGACTCCAGCTAATTGCTGGGGGAGAGGTGTTGCCACAAAGGCTCCATGAGCTATGAGCTGCATCATGTCCCCCCTAAATTCATATGTTGAAGCCCTAACATGTTAAGATTAGAGGAGGTTCTAAGGGTGGGGCCCTAATCCGACAGGACAGTGGCCTCCTAAGAACAAGAAGAGAGGAAAGAGAGATCTGTCTCCTTCTGCCAGATGAGGACAGGAAGGCAGCCATTTGCAAACCAAGAGAACCCACAGCAGAGCCCGGTGCGTGCCAGCACCCTGATCCCAGGCCTCTGGCCTCCAGAACTATGAGAAATGAGTACGAGTTGTTGAAGCCCCCATCTGTGGCATTTCTTATGGCAGCCCAAGCTGAGGACGTCAGTGAGGAAGGCAAATGAGAGCCATCCCCACCCTCATGTGCAGAGGCCAGAGTGGTTCCCACTCATCTCTGTGGCAGGGCTGGGGACAGGAGAAAGGAATGGAGCCCTTGCCTCTGGGAACAGGGAAGGGGTGTAGCAGAAGGGATATTGAAGTTAGCCCTGAAGACCATGAGCTTAAGGTGGAGGTAGGAAGCCTTCCTGGAGAAAGAAACCTGCTGCAGGTTGGAACAGGGGAGTTTTCACCTGCAGCTGTTCTTTCAAGACTGACTCATCTTCCATTCATTCAAAAGATATTTATTGAGATCTGCTATTTGCCAGGCCCCCCCGCAAGGGGCAGAGGAAACTGAAGTAGCAAGAGTCAGTCAGTCAAGGGGATCATGACTGGGTTCTAACTTCAGGGAAAAGAAGGTTGGGGTGCAGGGACATGGCCATTCCTTGGTGAGACAGAGATCACAGGACATATGCTGCATATGACATATTCCTTGTCATCTCATGTGCTTGCCTTCATACTCCTGCATCTTGACTTCAGAATCTAAGGTTCACATCCATCGCCACCTTGAATGTGTTCAATAAGGCTCCTCCAGACGATCTCCGGCAGGTGGGGCGTTCTGGGTGAGCTCCTCCCTACCATGTTTATGTCCTCGGAGTGCTCAGTATGCAATGGGAGAGAGCAGTGGCCAAAGTAATGGTGCAGTGCAGGATTGTGAGAATAGGAGACCTTTGCAGGGGGCGCAGGTGAAGAGAGGAGGGCCAGCTACCCTCCGTGGCCACCGTACTCACAGCTACTCTGGGCGCAGGGCTGGGAAAGTGTCCTGGGCAGGGCACGTCTTAGTTTCAACGTGAGCAGTGGTTTCCATGCTTGAAACAAAACAATGGTATTGAGGGGCAGCCCCCCTGCATTTGGGGAATCAGCGGCCAGAGGGGCCAGGCTGGGGAGGGGTGAGGGCCAGATCGGAGGGGGTCCACATAGAAGTATGGACTTTATACTGGTTAAACAAGAAGCCCAAGAAAAGATTCACAGGTCAGAACTGCATTTTTGAAAGATCACTTTCCAGCACTGGAGATGGAGGCAGGCAGCCAGAGCACACTCGCAAGCCTCCCCGTGAAAACACGGTCAGCTCCCTGACCTGCTCATCTTGCCTTCCCCACACCTGAAAGTCCAGCAAAACCCCCACTTGCCCACACAGCTTTTCTTCCCACTGGCTGCTTGCTCAACTGGACATGGGAAGTTTGATTCATTTTCCTCAAAATCAGCCAGTAAAGAGGGGCAGAATTGAAGGCAAGAGTCCAAACTTGTGCAGTGGACCCTCACAGGAGAACTGGTGGGCTTGAATGTGGGCAAAGTTTTTGCTGAAAATGAGTCTCTTACAGGGCCTCTGCATGGGTTGGGAGAGCTCAGAAACAAAGCAATTAGGTACGGACTTCTCTGACTTAACAAGTCCAAGAAACTCTTGCTTCTCAAACTCTGTTAAGCTTGCTTCTCCACCAATATCCCCAGCCCAGTAAATGGCGCCCACTCTACTGGAAAACTCAGGAGTTGATTCAAAACACAACCCAAATCACCACCTGTTCGTGCCTCCATCCTTCAATCTCACCCAATCCATCTACCACCTGTGCTCCAGCTTCCACGCTTGTCCTCAAGAGCAAGCCCATGACCTTTCATGACCTCTGAGAGCGTGTTCCTGATTGTGGTTGCATCTTGTCCTCTGCAGCTACCTGCTCCTTCAACACACACACACACACACACACACACGCACACGCACATGCATATGCACACACACATGCAAGCACTATTGTAATCAGCCCTGCAAAATGACCCCCTCCCTATTTTTTGTTCCCTCGGACTTTACCAGCCAAGCCTAACAAGCAGATTAACTAGTCTCTCACCGGACTCACCATCCATCAGCAACAGCTGAGTCTTGAATTAGACCAGCTGAACACCGTAGGACTCCAAACCCCACGCAGCCTGACTGCCTATAAAAGTCCTTCCCTTAGCCAGTCGGGGAGACAGATTTGAGACTATTTCTCCTGTTTGATGGTTTTCATGTTAAAATTCCTTTCTTCCTTGTCAATCCTTGTTGTCTAAGTAATTGGTTCTTTGCATGGCAAGTGACAGGACCTAGGCTGGAGCCCTCTCAGCGTTCCGTGGTGCCATGTCTGGTCAATACATGACTGATTTCACTTCTCTACATCAAACGCGCTTTTTCATCTCATGTCTCTGTTCCTTTGCAATTGCTCTCCTCTACTCCGAAAGCCTTTACCTCCACCCAGCATGCCTGACAAACTCTTATAAATCCTCTGAGCTCGATCAGGTGGAGTTTCTTCTTTGACAGCTTCTCTGACATCTTATCCCCTCTCGAGTTACATGGTTTATATGTGATATACACGTGTCCATGTCTACCTTCCCAGCACTACACTGTGAGCTCCTTGAAATCAGTGGGCTTGGCTCTTCCACATATCCCAGGGCCTAGAGCCTCGCGGGTGCTTATGGAATATTTGTTGACATGAGATAAGTCATTCAGGGCCAGCCACAGCCCAAACCCTCTCATGGAAGAATTGATCCGACCCCTAGAAAAGAGAAGATGAATGGTGAAGGGTCTTCTCCAAATTCTCACTGCAAGTTCACAGTAAGCAGTCTCTAGTTGAGAACCCGGAGGTGGACTCCAGCCCAGGGCTTGTTTCTAGAATTCGAGCTTCCCAGAGATCTGTGGGTGTTGAACAGGACCTTAAAGGCCAGCTGCAGTGGGGACAAGAGTGTGAATGTAAATAATGGAAAATTATTCATCAGCTAAGTGACTATTTGTGACTTAAGCTGTCCGAGGAACAGAGAACACCCCCCAGGAAGTCATAGAGAAGGGCTGCCTCCGTTGAGCTCTTAAATCTCTCATTTCCACTCTGTGTGTCTTTGCCTCATCTCCTGGAAAGAGAGATAATTAAAAATGCTTTGTTTTCTTTTGTCACCAGCCCTTAAAGACTTGGTATGTTTGGGGCTGAGCATGAAGTGTGCATTTGGAGGACTGCTTCCACTTTCTTTGTACCCTTCAAATCCCTATACAGTTAATTAAAAGTAAGGGCATCATCTCGCTGCAACATGGCACCATCCCGTCTCCACAATCCGTCATCCTAATTAGCAAGGAGAGAAGGGATTTGTGTTCCTTCAGTTTATATGTTTTGGGGCTAGCAAAATTCACAAGAGATGGACCTGGCTGTCTCCAGCATGGAAATCTGCTTAGAAGATTGTGAATTCTGAAATACGATCATTTAGCTCCAGGTGCCCTGCATTATTTCAACTGATAAATAATAATAGCAATAATTAAGACAGTAATACTGATAGCAGATACCATATTTAGTGCCTAACGAAAGCCTTGCCGGTATTTCCACAGTGTGTTCCAAGAACACTAGTCCTGCAAAATGCTCCTTGACACTCACTGTAGGTCCACAAGACACACACAGCTCACTGCAGATGCCTCTTGAAAGCTTATGATATTGAGTAGACTACGAGAAACTCTGAGAAATTCTGCAGCTTAAAACAAAGGTAATTTAAGTTTAGACTTATTCGAGATGGAATTCATTTGTGGCATATTTAATATAACTTCTATTCAATACTACCTTTAATTGTAAAAACACCTGACTAGGTAGCTTCCGTATTACGGATAAGAAAAATGAGGACTACAGCAATTGGTCTAAGGTCTATGAGTAAATCCTTGGAAATTGAACCCACATTTTAAAGTCCATGCTCCCCAGTCCACACTGCCCCATGCTAGCAGCATGGCCCAGGTCTGCACCTGCATAGACAGTTCAAGTTCACTCCTCACCCTCACTGTTTAAAGGCCAGCACAGCCAGCAACACCAGGTGGGGAAGGGAACAGGGACAGAAAAGAAAATAAGTACTTAGAGTATCCCTGGGCACCAGACACAGTGCTCAGAAAATGCAGAGATGCAAATATCCTAGTCCCTGTTTTAGAGAGCTCACCACCTAGAAGGAAAAAGAGATGAATGACCAGCTTGTTAAGAAAGCAAAGGCTTTGCAGCCGCGCATCCCTGAATCTCGTTAGATGCTGACGATGTGCCAGGCAGTGTTCTGAGCACAACCATTCCCTAGCAGTGGAACTTTGAGCAAGTACTTCTTTGGGCAGGTCCCTTCCTGTATGAAGGTTACCACCCACTATGTAGGGTTTTAATAGGAACTAGCTAGCTAGCAAGTCTCAATGTTCTAATGCAGTATGGGTGCTCCCACCTAATAGGGCGTTTAAAGAGTCCAGTGGGGAAACCAGCTCTGGTGAGAGGCTCTAAGAAGGCACCAAGGAGGAGGAAACATTGGGCCTGGGTTCTGGAGGACAAGTTCAGCTGCAGAGACAAAAGGAAGGGACAACCTGGCCTCAGTCTAGGAGTAGGAACAGTGTTAGCCAGACAAGCTCTGTCTCTCAGCTCTGTCTCCTATACTGAATTCAGCCAGGCAGGGTGGGCCCAGGAAGCTTCAGCTCACACACCCCATTCACTCAGCAAACCCAGCAGAAGAACATGCATTTCTAGGACCAGTTCCAGCAAATGTTATCAGCTGTGGACCCTCCTTTGTAGTAGCTACAGGAGAACTACAGGAGAACCACCTGCTTCCCCCAGGAACCATAAAACTTGTTTTGAGATCCATGGAACTTGATCACTCTGTTTCCTTTCTTATTTAATATTCTAGAATCCGCGAATCTGCTGTGCCTGGTATGATAGCTGACTCTATAGGACACATTACTCTATAGCTCCTACATGAGTTTATTTTTTAAAAGAGTAATAAGAAATTCCAGTGATTTGGGCCAAATCAGGTGTGTGGAGTGGATCACTTTGCTGGGAAGCTCCTAAAATGCACTTATTTTTCTTTTGGACTTTTAGGACAATTGGAAAATTATCATCAACTCTTGTGTAAAGAGTAAGGTTTTGAAAAATGAGTGTATAGTTCTGCATATCTGGAAATAAGGAATTTGGAGTAAGGATGGAAGACGTTGACTCTTCCCTCATTTGCCTGTCTGGAACTCACTGCAGCTTAATTTCTTTCTGGTGTAGGACATCCGTAAGTCAGTGACTCGGCCTGTTGGTGGAAAAATCTTCTTCCTGTCTGAGCTGGCAACCTGAGTTCTTAGTCTTGACACTTTTTATATGGCTGCCTAGAATCCAAACCATTCTTCAGCCTAACTCTGTTCACTAGTCCTGGTTCATTATGTTTGACCTCACCCAGATGCCCCATTTATCTAGAATAATTATTCACTAACACTCTAAATGTAATCGTTGGCCATTTTTGAGCATTTCTCCAGATATTGCCTCAAATGTCATTTTAAAAATGAAATGAGATGAATGAACCCCAATCCAAGCTTCCATTTGGTATCTGAGAAGGCTATTGGAATAAACTTACGAAGTAAATAGTAATTTACGAAATGAGCAATAAGTTGTCAGAATTATGTGAAATAGTGTCCCCAAAGTTTGGAAAAACAAATGCAGTTTCAGAAGTTTCCCACGGAATTAACTCATTCTGCCCACCTGATTTGTTCTCATTCACCAGGATTTCTTTTCACTCCTTGAGGAAAAGAAAATTCATGTAAGAGAGCTGTAGAATAAGTGGCATTCCTTTATTTGTTCACCCACCCAGAATTTTTCAAATGTCTATTAAAAGCCAGCTCTAGGACTAGGCATAAAAGATTCAAAGATTCTGGGCTATCAAATAATAAAGGGAACTGAGAGACCGAGCCCCATAGATCCCTAGGGAGTTCTCCAGGAATTCTTTGCAGGACAAGGAAGAAGTTGTACAGCAGGTGGCTGTTGTTACAATGTTCTGTGAGGTTGCTGAGTGGACGGGATGTGAAAACTGGAGCTTCCTGTCTATCATCTTGCCATTGCATGAGAAGAGGCTGCCTTAATGAAACCAGCAAAGGAGAAAACAGAGCAGAGACACAGACAGATGTCTCATCCAGGAGACATTGTTTCTGCTCCTAGATTTAGCCATGTCTGAAGTAATCTCCCCTGGATGTTCCAATTATACACATTACTGCATTGGACACCTCTTGTGTTCCATTTCAAGGTGCATAGCCTCACAAGTTATTCTACACAAGGCCATAGCAATCAGTTCTTCACAGGTCCCCACCATCTGCATTCCCATGTGGCCTGACAGCACCCCAGGCCATTTGTGGTGTATATAACCTCCGGCTTCTGGCCCCAGGGCTTCTCTGATTCAGTGATTGGGGTAAAAACAGTAAATACTTCATACTCATGTACCCAAAATCCAGAACTCTGGGAGAGTTGACATAACTTTGGGGAAATCCTTGACACATGGAGCATGGAAGCCATGGATCGGTGCCTGCCATATTCATTCCTCAGGCAGACTGCACTGAGGCATGTCCCACAAGGATGCTCAACAGCTCGGGAGTCCAGTCAAGCCTCCTGGCAGCCCTCTATAAGCCCTCCTCCCTTTCCCACTGTTCCTCACTCATGCACAATATGACCAAACCCCAAATGAGACATCTCATGTCATCTTTTGTTTCCAATTCAGTTTTTGATGGAAGTGAGGTGGAGGCACTTCTGGGAAAGAGTGGATTTAAAAATAGACCCTCAGGATAGATTTTCAGTCTGGATAACTCACCACCCAGATGGCAGCAAGACCCCACGGCTGCTGGTAAGTGAGGTGCTGAAAACCGCCCCCCAGCACACAGCACAATCACAAAGGCATTCGTGTATGGTGTATTGGGATGAGGAACAGATTCAGGGAGAAGCCTTGGAGTGTGTAGCAGCTATGATATTTACATAGTACGGAGGCAGCAGCAACTGTAGGGTATGTGGAGTGGACTGGCTTTTGTTAACTGCTTTGGAAGCTTTGAAAAGAAAATGACAGACTCGGGTTAGCCACACATGAGTTCAAGACTCTAGGATACAATTTAAGAAGATTCTCATTTCAGCAGCTACAACACATAGTGTGCTAAAAATCAGGCCAGGTCTAATGTAAGACTAGCAGTAGCTACAAAGGAGATTGAATGCACAACCTTAATTTGTCTCCCATGTCAAAGTTAGGATTCATGTAGGAAGAGAAAGTAGGACCAGAAACAGGACAGCTCAGGATGAGCCTACTAAACTTGGACCCCTCATTTTCCTGAATCCTCTCAGCCTGCAGAAGAAGTCCTGGCCACTGGCTAAGGATAGGAACTTCCCCGAGCATGGACCCTGAAAGATCTCAATCGAGGGAGCTACCTTACAAGATATCGTTTGCAAGGGATTCTTTTCCCTTTCAAGATCTCCACCCATATCTCCTCATTGCCTCCAGGAAAATAATTGAGGTTATATTTTAGGATAGGTTATGTGGGGAAATAAAGCCCTTCCTCTAGGAGGAAATAGCTTACACACAGAAGTAATTACAAGATCAACTTCAAATGTGGCAGTGGGAGTGAGGAGCGGGTTATGTGGCGATACGTGGGAGTGGACAGTGCAAGTGTTAGAATGTAGGGTTTGAAGGGGGACCATACTAGCATGGGGGACGGGCACGCCCCTGTCAACTGGGATTCAATGTTTTGGCAAACATTCCTGGAGCTAATCCTAATACCCTGCTTGGGTTGCTTCTTGAAACTTGGATATGACAATGACAACCTAGGATTGAAAAAAATGAGATGCCAGGGTTGATTTGAAATAGTGTTGAGGAGAGGGTCAGAAGCCTAAGGGAGTTGGGAATATTCAAATGAATTAATATGTAAAACCAGAAAATGTACCACCTATGTTCACCAGATGGACCCCAAAAGCAGCTGCTTCACTGAGGCAATAAGAGATGCACTGATGACAGGTGACACTGGTCAACCTCTGTAGGCTACATTGACATGGGAGATGCTGCCATGGAACCAGCCTCCTTGCTATCACGGGGATGATGAAATGTCATTATGGCAGCAGTCAAGGGACAGAGGCAAGGTAATGGGCAGCAAAGCCATAGAGGTCATCAGATTCCTAGATCTGCAGGGGGCTTTAATGATGACAAATAAATCACAGTGCTCCTACCAGCAAGATAAATGGGCAGCTGCCTAAACTATTTCTACATTTTTATCATAAGGAAATAAAATAAGGGCTAATGAAAGGGCCACTCAACTTGTACAATAACAAAATGTGGGAGCCGATTGCAGAAGGCCTATATCCTCCAACACAATGGAAAGTTGCAATTGGAGTACCTCACCCAATTATCAGGTCTGATCACAGACACAGAACCCGTTGATTGAAAAACAGGCTGGATACCCTTGAAGAAGTACTTTGCAAAACCACTAACTTATTGCTAATATTTTCTCAATCATTCCCTCAAAGAGAACTGCAGCAACTTATCAAGATGTCTGTGAGTGGTGGAAGAGGCATAGCCTGCATTTATTTGCAGATTGTTTGGTATGAAGTTTGGGCTAACATTAATACCAGGGAACCCAAAATGCCGTCGTGGTCCTTTGGCTACAGTATTGGCTTATTAAGGCCTGGTGATAAATGGGGTTCTCACCCAAGTCCTGTCATAGTCCAATGCAGCTGTGGCTCTGAACTGTGGTTAATCCCAGGTTCCCAAGGGCATAATTGAGATGCATCTGGCTTAGCATCTGGCTTACCCTGATGTGTGGAATGAGATGTATTACAGTCGTAATGAACACGTAGAAGTCCGTGAAGATGTCTGCCAGCCTGGCCAGCATTGTAAATCAGAAGCAAAACTGCACGCCTGGAGGAATGGCAGAAATCAGCACCACCATCAAAAGTGAAAAGATTCAGGGATCAGGGACCCCATCAAATCATCACTCAAGTCACCTGTCTGGTTCCTGCAAACTCCAGATGGATCTTTGCTGATTATGGTGGACTTCAATAAATTTAAACAAGTGCTATTCCTAATCACAACTGCCATAGTATTAATAGAAGTGATTTCTTTACTAGTACAAATAATTGGATTCTGGTTCTTGTTTTGAGGCTACTGGTCTGGGAGTTGTATTCCACCAGCAGCAAAGAAGAAAAATAGATTGCTTTCACATAACAGGGACAGAAGTAAACATCCATTCTTTTTCCCCATGGCTATTCTACCTCTCCTAATCTCTATTAGTATATAGTTCATAGGGAGGAGATTGTCTTGATGTTCTGCAGATAATCACCTTGTTCCACTGGATTAATGACATTATGCCAAGCAAGTAATCCTGTGCTCTGGTATGATACGAGCATACCAAAGATGACTGATAAACTCAAGGAAGATTCAGACAGTCACCACATTAATAAAGTCAGTAGAGGTTGCATAAAATGCACTTAGAAATATTGCCCTGACTGATTTACTAGGTTACTTGGGAGGTCACTGTGTTTGAATGGGGCCCACAGCAGAAGCTTCTCTAGCAGGTTGAGATTGCTCGGGCCCTGTGACACACAGGATTTGACTCTGGTGGAGATGTCCAGAGCTTTAGTTAAGGATGCTGCAGGGAATATCTGTCATGCCCCAGTAAGAGTAACATTACAGTCCTCAGTGATTCTGGAGCAGGGGTATATTTCTGTAATAGACAACATGAAGATGTTTGCAAAGCAATGGCTGTTATGCTATTGGGCCCTAGGAGAGACGCGGTGCTCGAGAGGTATTTATTTATTTATTTAGAGACAGAGTCTCACTCTGCCACCTGGGCTAGAGTGCCGTGGCATCAGCCTAGCTCACAGCAACCTCAAAGTCCTGGGCTCAAGTGATCCTCCTGCCTCAGCCTCCCGAGTTGCTGGGACTACAGGTACAGACCACTACAGCTGGCTAATTTTTTTCTATTTTCAGTAGAGACAGGGTCTCACTCTTGCTCAGGCTGGTCTCAAACTCCTGACCTTAAGCCGCAGGACAGCCAGTAATAGAAGCCAAGGAGCTGTTCAAAGTCTTACCTCTGTGTGGAGAATGTAACTCATTTTTCTTGGTTTTACAAAAGTGTAGACCTCTCTACCACCACCAAGCAGAACATTTGAGGCAGCAAAGGCAGAGGCTAAGGCCCCTGACTCTGGGCGCCAGTCCTGGTTTAGCCCCTGTAACCCACGAGCTCTTGGACAAATTACTAAACGGTTCTTTACTTCCTCATGCAGATTTTGCTAACGTCTCATTTGGGATTTTTGCATCTATACTCACGAGTAGCTTGGTGTGAATTTTTCTTTCTTGCACCATCCTTATCAGATTTGGGTATGGAGGGGACACTGACCTCACAAATGAGATGGAGAACGAGTGTTAATCTCTGTGAGCATTGCTATGAAACTGGAGTTACATATTTCCTCAGCGTTTGGTAGATCCCAGCTGTGTAGACATTTGAGTCTTGTCTAGAAAATTTTTCATTGTGTCTATTTTTAATTTTTCGACATACTGTATTCATACTATGCTGTTATTACTGTGTTAGCATTTGTAATTGTGTCCCATTTTGATCCCTCAAGTTCGTCTACCCTCTATCTTTTTTTTGTTTACCAAGATTTTCAGATGTCCAAATTATTGTTTCAAAGAAACAAATATTGCCCTCTTTTATATTTGTTAAGTCATTTTTAGTCTTATATTAATATTAATATTTAGATTTTTCTTATATTGGGGAACAGGGGAGAGTTATCTTCTTGTCTCTTTTTCAGGCTTTTTTCCCCCCCAGTATAAAATACTATAGTTTGGTATATAACACTTTCATTATTAGCAGTTTACAAAATATTGACAATTTTCAATTGCGATTTCTTCTTTGAACGGTGAGTTATTTAGAACTTGACGTAATTTCAATTTCTTCTGAGATGTAAAGGACACCAACTATTTGCCCCCTCAGGTCTCTGGTCTGTTTCCTTCCCCTGCTCTCTGCCCAGCAAACTGACAGGTGGGAACTGGTTCAACCAGCTCTGGGACCCCTGGATTCCAACTGAAAGGAGATTAGAGGAATAAAGGAGAGCGAAGTCAGATATGTCTTTCCTAGACCTCCCTTTCATTCCTGTGTTTCTTTCAGAGCACATGTCAGACCCTGAAATCATGCTACTTACATTCACTTAACCACTCCTTCATTTTGTGTCTCCCCACTGAAAAGCTAAATTCCACTACAGCACAGTCTCCCAGCATCCAGCCCAGGGCACGCTGCTAACATAAAGTGGGCAGAGGCCAGGAATGCTGTTAAACCTCCTGCAATGCACAGGACAGCCCTCATGATGAAGATTTATCTGGCCCTAAATGCAAATAGTCCCAAGGGTAACAAACTTTGATCTAAGGTGTACGGCATGGAAAACTGAACTAATGCCGCAGGTCCTTCCATCTTCATTGGTTTAACTTTCGCCATCCAGGATGCATGTGTCTTACCAACATCTCCAACACACTCGCTACTTCTTGCTCAACCAGTCCAATTGGTCTGAAATCATCCATGTGTGGTCAATAATGTCATATTTTGGGGGGATTTCTAAATGCTCTACATCCCTTCAGACTATATGATGGCAAGAGATGTAAGATTAACAGGGTTTTGGGCAAGCATGTAAATGTTTACTGCTGTCTGTCCCATGTGAATGCAAACTGTACATGATCCTACTTTCTGATTAAGATTTTTTTAAAACACCAAGTTTTCCATATCAATGGCCTCTTCAAGGATACATTTGAAACTCAAGCATTTTTTAGTGCAGTGGGAAAGAGAATAGAATGTGAGTTATGAATAAGTGGGAATGAGTGAACACCCATACATGCAAACATCCACACGCAAAAACATGAGAGAGTTCTTATACACACCATGACGGTGATGATGATGGTATTCCATGAACTTGGGAATATGATCAGCTGGTCCCTCCCACTGGGGGACCCCACCCCTGCACATCCAAGGAAGGGTAAGACACAGAAAGAAGATGCAGAGAAAGGACAGTGATTGGTTGGTTTCGCATCAGCACACCAGGTGCAGGTGCTTACCAGGCAGAACTGGAGATGGTGACCAGTGAGGTGGCTCGAGGGAGAGCCCAGTTCCTGGGGAGAAGTGAAGCCTGAGGACGGATGAGGTCCCGGGACAGCTGCAGGGAATAACCAGTACAGCAGGCCTAGGAGAGAACCTTGGGGAACCCCACTCTTTAGAGGAAGAAAGTGGATCACAAGCCCATCCAAAAAACTGAGACAAAATGCCCAAAAAGTATGAAAATAACCAGAATAATGAAGCACAAAGGAAGCTGGGATAGAAGAGAATTTCAAAGGCCTGAGTGAACAGCAATTTCAAAGGCAGCAGAGAGATGCTGTAAGATAAAGGCTGAAAGCTTTTTTAAAAGATGAGCCATGATTTTTGCTTTTATCATAAGATAAAGCACTGAATTGAGGTGAATGGGTTTGGGGGAGTGTGGAGCCAAGAAAAAGCTCGGAAAGCAAATCAGCAATTCCTCTGGCACTGCCGCCTATTCTGCCACAGACCTCGTCTGGGGCCGGCAGCGAATATCTGGCCCCAGTGTTGCCATAGATGGAACAGGGATACTAATATGTGCCTCGCAAGGTTTTGTGCTGCTCAAGTGAGAAAGGAAATGGAAAAGTGCTTTTTCAGTTGTTCCTTAGTTCTTTTAACACATTGGCTACAGCTACCATGAGAGATTTGGATTATTATAATATAAACCATTGAATATCTTCCAGATATGGATTGTGATCTTTTCATGAAAGCTCCCTTTCCTCATCTCCCTTAGGATGTCATGAAGCGCAAGCCTAGGGCATTGTCCAAGTCCATGAAAAGAGGCTTTGAAATGTTAAAAAATGCTGATGGGATCATTTTTGAGAGCTATTGCAAGTCACTGCTTTTGATCTGTCTCTACCCTGTGCAGAGGGGCCCTGAACTTACTTATACTTGCCTCTCTCTCTAGGGTCTGCCCCCTCCAGAGACAAGACAGTCTCGCTCACCACTGTACCCTTCCCAGCAACAAGGAATAGCACCCCAAAAGGGGTGGCGAATGGCTGCATCCTAGGAGAAAGAAGACAAGGTCTGCTAGGAAAAAAAAATGAAATAAAGAATAAAGAAACTAGAGGGGTCTTTGGCCTGAAAGAACTAGAAGGTTTCATGGTAAAGAAATCAATTCACCAACACTTTGAAAGAAGGGAGGTCGGATGGGTAGAGAGTAGAAAGAAAGGATATTGCAAGTCTAGAGGGAAATGTGAACAAAGCTCCACTGAATAAAGAAAATGCAGGGATGTTGGCAACAACCCATGTTCTTTCCAAGAATCTTGAAGAAAGTTGCCTGAGTTGAGCATTTGCTTGCACCAGATGCCTGCTGGACATTTCCCTCGTCACTGAAGAGGAAAGTGCACGAGTACCAGAGACAGTCCACCCCAGCAGGTAAGGGGTGGGCTCTAGGCTCAGACCAATGTGTGTTCTAATCCATGTCCACCACCTACAAGAGTGTGGCCTTGGGCAACCTACAGCCTCTTGTTCCTCATCTGCTCAGGGAGGCAGCAGTACTTACCCAGGGAGCGTGTGATGATTAAATGATATAATGAACCACATATGTGCATTGAACATAGTAGGTGCGCAAACAACATCAGCCCCTGTCCCTCCCCCTGGAGCCCAGTGATCCCAGGCAGCCCTAGGGCACCTTGAAGTCCTCAATGGCTCCTTTTTGCTCTCCTTGGACAGCAAGGACCGTGGGAATACAAGGTGCCGCTCCTGTGCCAAGAATGTAAACAGCAGGATTTTTCTCCCAAGTCAGGCCTTCATGGTAACCTTAAAATGGTGCAAAATTCCAGCACCTTGACTCCCTTTCCCTGCCTTTATTTTTATCTCTTCTCACTCTGTCATGTTCATAGGATGCTGCCTCTTGCTGCAGTGACAGACACGAGGCTGGGTTGGGAGCAATCAGAGACAGATGGGAAGACCTGCTGGAAGAAGCCTGGAATGCAGGAGCTGGAATTCACGTTCTCTGGCTCTGTGGCTTCCCACAACCTCCCCAGGCCTGCAGCAGGAGGCAGACCACACCCTCCCCTGCATCTGGGCCTGTGGGCTGAGAGGCCCACCCAGGAAATCAGTAAACTGATTTAAGCAGAGAATGCTGTTATTTAAAAAATGCATGCATATTTGATATTTTACTCCAAATACATCAGCCTTCCTTTGGCACATCAAGGGACTATTTTAAAGTCACTTAAATTTTTTTCACCAAAATCTGTGCATAAAATCGATGCTCCAAGTATAAACCCACACTGGAATGTTTGTGTCCCCAGTGTCAAACAGTGCTCAGAACATGTCTGTATTTCCTGAGAGAAACACGGACTTCAGGGTGGCAAACCTGCGTAGATCTCAACGTCAAGTTATAGAACTAAAGCCCAGAGATTGCAAATCAATCTTTTTACTCTATTTTCCACTTATCTTCATAAATATTATCTCATTTAATCCTCACAACAAGCCTGCAAGGAAAGGAGACAGAGCAGGGCTGTTATGATTTCCACTCTGCAGGTGACATCCTGCCAGGTGACCGGGTTTGTCTGCAGCCTCCCAGGTTGCCATGGTGAATCCAGTGTAGAGAACAGGATGCATGCAGAGCCAAGGGTGAGAACACTGTGGACATGCTGCGACAGAGGGAGAGAGGCTTGATGGGGGCACTGGGGGTCAGGTGATGCAGCCGGGACAGTCACAGAAGGCCTGCGCCTCGTCTCGAGGACAGGCACCTGCAACCTATGCAAAGGGATTTTCTCCTTGCAAATTGAGGTCCAAAGTGGATCAGCCTAACACAGGGCCAGCTACATAAGTGAGATGACAACTAGACCACACGGAGATGATCTAGTTGGCAAGATGAAGGCTCAGAGAGAAAAAACAAGGATCAAAATATATAACTAAGAAGCTCTGTCCACCTTTCTCAAAAGAAATAAGCAGACCGCTAATTCCCTCTACCCGACGTAAACAGCCCTTGGATGAGTGTTCATCTGACCCAAAGAGCAGCGCTAATGAGCAAAAATCCTCCAGACCGGGGCCTGCGGGTGAGCTTGTGGGACCCCAGCCTCCACCCTGCTCCACACCAGCCAGGAGGCTGCCCGGCCCGACACCTGCACTTAAGTGCCCCTGCTTATTCATGAGTGGCTGTCTCCCTCCCTCAGTCCTAGAGCATTCTGGAGCTTAGGGTGGAGATTTTCCTAGTCCCAGGGACACCTTGGGGGCAGGGGTGCCTGGGTTAGGATCTCCCTGCTGAGTCGGTGACCCTGTCTCACCAGAGTGCCAGTGGCTATGCCTCCCAAGGATAAATGACCAAATTGGAAATCAACGAAGGGGCCAAAAACCCTAAAGGAACTCTTGCTTCCTAAATAGCAGAGCAAATGCCAGTCTTCCTCACTTCAAGTCCTGAGAGAAACTCACTTGGGCTTGAATTTCTCATTTGCAAATAAATGTGGATCATTATCCTACAGGACCAAAGGAGCCTGCTGTCAGAACAGGTACATAGAGAAACGGGCCTGCTCAGGGGCCAGATGGCCCCACTAGGCGACCCCCCCGGCCCTGCCACCTGCCACGTGAACACCTGAGTCCACTTCAAGGCAGATGGTCCTGTGAGCTTAGCAGGTGGCCCAAACCCCATGGTGAAGTCTTGGGACATACTTACGCTGCACAACCTGCAACGTGTCTACTCGATAACCACTCACTCCTCTAAGTATTTACAAAAGCTCTGTGATATTTGGGGAGAGAATGAGCACAGCTGAAATTACTTCGCCAGACTCCCTACAGCAGGGGTGGGGGGCATGTGACTTAGTTCTGGACAACTAAACTTGGGAAATTCCCTAAGACACGTGGCGGACCTCCTTCTCTAATGAAATGGATAAAGCCGCAACAGAAGAAACCCTTCCTTCTTCTCTCTTTCCCTTTCTAACTACCTGAAAAGCAGCAGCCATCCTGCAACTATAAGAATAAAAGCTGAAAGGAAGAAATATTCAGGGTGCTTGGTAACTAGCTACACTAGCTCTGGACAACTTATAGCCAAGCAAAAATCAGCCTGCATTTTTTTTAAGCCATCTGTATTAATTTGCTAGGGTAAACTACCACAGACGAAGTGGCTTAAACAACAAAAATTTACTTTCTCATGAATCTGGAGGCTAGGAGTTCAAAATCAAGGTGTGGGCAGGGTCGATTCTTCTCAGGGCTGTGAGGGAAGGATTCTCTCCTTGGCTTGTAGACGGCCGTCTTCTCCCTGTGTCCTCTCGTCCCTCAGTGTCTGTGAGTCTGTCCTAATCTCTTCTTATAAGGACACCAGTCATACTGGATTAGGGCCCACCCTAATGACCTCATTTTCATTAATTACCTCTTTAAAGACCGTATCTTCAAATACAGTCACATTTGGAATACTGAGTGTTAGGCCTTCAACATATGGATTCGGAGGGGCTCGATTCAGCTTCTAACACCATTCATTGCGGGGTTTTCTGTGATTTGCTGCTATCCACACAGCTATTTGCCATATTATATCAACAGAAGGGCTCCTAGTTTGAGGGGCCGTGTGTTCCAAGACTGGGCTGCAAGGACCCACAGCCCTTCCTGGTAGGCACAGGTGTGTGCAAATGTGCAAACACTAGCCTCTAGGAGAAGAAGCCCCGGGGAGAAGTGAGCTTGCCAGCTGGTGAACCATGTCAGATGAGCAGCTCCACCAGCAGACAGCAGGCAGCAGCGCCACATAGGCACCACGTCCAGGGCCAGCACGTGCTCGCCCGGTCTGTGGTCCTGTAAGGCATGCATATGCCCATGGCACACCCCATCAACGTTGCCTGTGCCTGGCACTTTGGCACAAGTGGAAACAGCTGCTGTGATAATAACTATGAACCTTTACCAGCCCAGTGGAACCTTTGCCAAGACTTCGATCAAAGCTGTATGATGCAATCGGGGAGCAGTGGCTGCAGCGCGGTGAGGGGCCAGAGCACAGGCCGCTGAGCTAAAGCCAGGGTCGCTCCTTGCTCACTGTGTGACCTTTAATAATTGAATACCCTCTCTGTGCCTGTTTCCTCATCTCTAAACAAGAATGAGGATCACCCACTGATCTTACTGGGTTATTACAAGGAATAAACCATTAGCATTTATGAAAATTAAAAGAGTACCTGGCACGTACTTACTTCAAATGGAATTTTTAGGTTTTTTAAATTTTTCTTCTAGTCCCAACATTCCATCCAAAACCACAAACCCATGAGTCAATCACTACCCCATTGTCAGCTGCTGATTTCTCTTGGTAACTATTCGCTCAGCAAATTCGTTCAACAAATATTCATGAAGCGCCTACTGTGTACACAGCACTAAGACAGGCACTGTGCACTGAAGGCTAGTAATGTCATGACTGTCTTCCTTAAAGGGTTGTTGTAAGGACTAAATAAAAATGTGCCTGGGAGAATGCTTCGTAAAATGTAAACTGCTGTGCATATTTTAAGCGTTGTTAATATTACCCTCAATATGTATGATCACACCTTTTTCAGCAGCATGAAGGAGCACCCAGGGCAGTGTGGGACAGGAGACCAAGAGAGAGACCGGGGCAAGTGGAGAAGGGGCAGCCTCTGACAAGTTCCCACTGTGGATTGGGCATTGCGCTGCCCTTGGCAAGCATTTCTCATGGTGCATGGGCTCCCAGGGATCCAGTTCCCTGCTCCTGTCGGGGCCCTTGGAGAAGCTACACCCCTGCCATTAGGTGCAGCAGTGACTACTTCTGCCGGGTAGCTGTGCGTGGGAATGACATGCCACACACTTCTAGATGGCAGGATCAAAGAACAGATGTGGACGCTGCTGGCTTCACTTTCTCTTCCATGGGGCTTCAAAGCCATGCATCCCAGATGGCAGCCCTAAAGGATGAAGGAGGTTGGCCTTACCCACATCAGATATGACATAAGCCACAAGTAGACCTACACCCCGTTGGTTAGCCATTGCAATGTTGGGGCTAATTTGTTCATTTATAGCCTCCCAACTGTCCCCCCGCCACTACCACTTCACACTCATCCAGTAGGCTGTTCTCAACACAGCAAGAGCAATCCTGTTATAAGGTAACCCCACAGCTTGCAGCCCTCCCACGGCAGGCCTCCACCCCTCCGGCCGATCCCCCTCCTCCCCTGCCCCGCCTGCCTGTCCAGCACCCACCTCCTGGCTGCTCCTCCCACAAGAAGGCGCCACCAAAGCCTCTGCATGGCTGCTTCTCTGGCGCTATGCCCTGCCCGTCCATGCTCACCCTCTCACTTCCTCCTGCTCTTTGCTGGGACGTGCCCTTCTTAGCAAGGTATTTCCTCACCATCCCACTGAAAACTGAACCCACTGCGGCCTCTTGTGCTTCATTTTTCGGCATCGCTCTCAGCACCCACTGGCGTGTTTATCTATGTCCAAGTGTCTGGACCCAGTGTCAGCAAATTTGGTGATAATATAATCTCCAGGAAGCAGAGAGTTCAGTCTGTGTACTTCGCTGCTGTCTCTCCAGTGTCTAGAACCGCGACTCACACGTGGCAGGCACCCAGGGGCTGCCGATGGAACGATCCTTCAGAACCCATCAGAAGCCCCAGATCTCACAGCTAGAAAGTGGTGATTCCAGGATTGGACCTAGGTTTTTGTCTTAGGTCAGTTTCCTGAGCAATCGACTGTTGAGATGGAGATTTGCGAACAGGATGTTTGTTAGGGCAGGTGCTCAGGTCTTAACCCCATGGGAGAAGGGGTGGAAACGGGATTGGGCAGAGATAGAAATCAGAGTACGGTGCGGGGTTCCGTGGGCCTGCAGGGTTCGTGGGGAGGGCTGGAGCTAGGATGGCTTTCAAGGCAGTTTTTCTTGAGCCAGGGGACCCAGCCTTTATGCCCTGGGTGGCCCAGTCCTGGGCTGTGAGCTGCACCTGGGCAGGGGTGCTCGTGAGGCTACGGGCCATCTGCGCGGTGACCCCCTGACACCCGCACTTCCATGGCGCCCTCCCTCACTCTAGGCCAGCCTCATGGGCTCTCGCTGCTCCCAAATCCACAGTCACACCCCACATGACTTCTGCCCCTCTGGGCCCTCGCCCTGGAATACCTTCGTCATAATACATCTTGTCCTCACTCAGGTCTCTGCTCAAATGTCACCTCCTCAGAGGGGCTGCCTGACCACCTCACAGAGGCAGCTGTCTCCCCTCCTCTGCTCCTTACCTGCCGTATTTTTCTTCATAGAACTTACTTCTACGTGATGTCTAACTCTGCATGCACGTATGTATGCGTGGTCCTCCCCCCACCCCAACACGATGGATAATAAACTCCCTGAGAGAAGGCTGTTGAATGAATGAATGAATGAACGAATGGATTAAGCTTGCCCATCCACTCACAACCCTTGTTTCCTTCCTCCAAACTGACTCCAAACAGTCTGTCTCTCTTCTTTTGTAAATCATGCTATCCAGAGCTGTAACCTCCCAAGAGTTTCCTCTGTGAAATAGGACAAATCAATTGATCACCATGGCCTTTGGTTTCACATTCGAAACTGAGCCGATAATGACACCCTGGTGTCATGATAAGAGTCGCAGCGCTATGATGAGCTTGTGGAGCACTGTCTTACGCAGGGTAGAGTACAAGGTATACTTATTACATCAGCACCCAGAAAGGTCTCCGCTCACTTCACTTCCAGGAAGTGACCTGCGTGGACACACAGCCCTGGGATCCCGGCCACTATGCAGAAGCCGGGACCTCCCTGGCCGAGCCTCTGCCCAGCCCCTGGCTGTAAGGCCAGGGCAGCATCCGGGAGACTGCAGAAGGGCTTTCTCTCTCTTAAAGGTGAACAGGCCCAGCAAGGGCTCCTGGAAGCCTGCTGGGAAATAGCTTAGCAGAGAGTGTTTCTGGCTTACATTATCCCTTTTACTCTGAAACAGGTGCTTGGGGAAATAGCCCCAGTGGCCTGAGATGAAAGACTATCAGGTTGAGAAATTGAAGAACAACTAAGAAGGAAGCTTGTAAGTCAATTCCCCAGACCCGAAGCCTCCAGAAAGTATTGGCCTGGCCCGAAACAAGGCAACCTTCTCTGCTCAATGCGAGGCACGTGGGGTCGTGCCAAGAACACAGGCTTAGTTCAGGCAGACCTAAGTCTCGGGTCTCCCCTTGCCCCTCCATGGGATGCTGGCAAAGTTTGCTCTCTTCTCTCCCATTTTGGGGTCATAGGTCCCCCCACTTTGAAGATCTGGTGAAAATTGATGATCCCTGTCACCAAGGAAACTCCCTGGTCCCATTTCGGCATCTGAAAGATGGGCATACAAAGGCCTGGTATTCGCCCTGTTCCCTTCAGTAGACCCAGTGGTTGTTTAAAGCTGGTGTCCTTTCTGCCTGGTTGCGCCGTGTCACACAGGTAGTTTTGTGTCCTGAATAGCACCCCTGGGAGTGCTGTGGGGACAAGATGAGGCTGTAAGGGGCATCCCTGTCACAGAACCTGCATGATACCCACTCAACCAACACCTGCCCCTTCCTTGAAGATGAACGATTAACTCTGGATGGCTCCTGGCATCGGTCCTGGCAGGCACAATGCACTTCGACATTAGAAAGTCCTTCCTTGAGGTGTTTCAGGTCCTTCCCTTTACTAAAGGACTCAGAGGCAGCATGGCCGGTGGGTGGGAAGAAGCTACCTTGAAGAGAGTCACACCTGAATAAAGGACTTTCTGCTAACGAAGTTTCACTGATGCTCCCATCTTGTTGGAAAAGACAATTTGTGGCCAGAAGCTTTTTCAGTCAGTTGCTGAGATTTGTAAATCATCTGCTGTGGGAATTGCCTTTTCTTTTTCCTAGTAAACATGACCACATGACAAAGTGAGGGTACCCATGGAAGCACTTTAGCTGGTTTAAAAAAGTGACTTTCCAGGCTGTTTGTTTAGTGTCTCTCTTTGCAGAAGTCAGTTCTTACCATTAACATACTTGATTTCCAATACAAGCTTTTCTACTAACTTGCTGTGTGATCTTGGAAAAATTGTTCATCCTCTCTGTTTTCTATCTTACAGATAATGTGGCTAAAATAGATAACATCTCAGAACTAGGAGGAATCTTAGGAAACATCTAGCTCAATTTATGACCTTATAGAAAAGGAAGGTGAGTTCCAAAGAGGGGAAAGGGCTTGACTTCTGATTCCTGAAGCCTTCGAGCTCTATGTTTTAAATAACTCCTACAGCCACTGCAGAGAGTGCCAATGTTAGATGCAGGGAGACAGCCCACCTGGCAGGTTTAGGTTCTTCCTAGACATATCTGCCAATGATGGAGATGGAGACTGAGTGAAGGCTGCTTCAGGATCCTATTCCTTTTTCTTGAAGATTTGTCTGCCAGGCCATGCAAGGTGACGAGGAAAAATAAAGGAGTTGACTCCAGCTCCCTACCCAGCTGATAAAGAGGAAACTGGTGGCAGAGATCAGAGGCCAGCATGGCAAGGGGGTGGCTAGAAACAGTTTCCATCTTCCTGAGATACACTCTCTGCAAATGGTGAGATGCAGTCCCTTCTGGGTTATTTATTAGAGGATCTGATGAAAATTGTTGATACCCTCACCAAGAAAAGGCCATAAATACATATGCAAGAATGCAGATCACAATTGCAGGGAGTTCAAAACCCCTGGTCTGTGTGCATTGGTGGGTTCCAGGCAGTTCAGTAACTTCTAATATTCCATTTACTTGCAAATTTATATCACTAACTCAGAATTTTTCTTAACCATCATCCATCAGCAACCCAAAACACTCTCTTCCATCAATACAACGGGGAGAATTATTACACTACCTACATGCCCCACAGGATTTTTGTATGAAATGAAATACCCAATGAAAAGGGCCACAGTGCATAACAAGGTATTATACAAACATCTTGGGGAAGACTGACCGTGCTCTTCAGCTAAGAAGACGACTATCCACGCAGAAGGGGAGCTGTCTTTGTCATTTTCAACCAAAAGGGCAGAATAAGGAGTTGAATTTTATATGGCAGTATACCATGATGGGAAAGGGAATTTTTTCACAATTAGAGAGCACTGTAAGAGTCAAGTATCTGCTTCTTGGCTTCTAAGATTTATTTTAGAGGAGAGCTCTTGGTTTTCAAGTATATTTCCAAACCCTGCATCTAACACATGTACATTTCGATACAGATTTCCCTCCCTCATTGCAGTCTGTAGTGAAGCTTTCCTTGGGTTACAAGTATGCGTGTTATTTCAAAACAGAGTATAGCCTCTAAATACTCCCTGGAGCTACTGGGAAATGAGATCTACCCTGAAAAGTAACTCATTAGAAAATATGTTCATGGGAGGCCGAGGAGGGCGGATTGTCCTGAGCTCAGGAGTTCGAGACCAGCCTGAGCAAGAGCGAGACCCTGTCTCTACCAAAAATAGAAAGAAATTAATTGGACAGCTAAAAATATATATAGAAAAAATTAGCTGGGCATGGTGGCGCATGCTTGTAGTCCCAGCTACTCGGGAGGCTGAGACAGTAGGATTGCTCGAGCCCAGGAGTTTGAGGTTGCCGTGAGCTAAGCTGACGCCACGGCACTCGCCCCAGGCAAGAGAGTGAGACTCTGTCTCAAAAAAAAAAAAAAAGAAAAAGAAAATATGTTCATGGTGCTAGTATTTGGTTATCCAAAAACCTTAATCATCTCTCACTCTGGAAAGAAAAGAACAGGTAAAGCCAAAGATGTAGAATCAAAAAGATCCCAAATGTTTACGTATCAGTTCAATCTGAAATCATTTTCAAGAACTCTTTTTCTGGCACTGTTTTTTCTACAAGCCCTTCCCTAACTTACATGGAAGTATCACCAAAGCCTTCTCCTTGATTTAGAACTAAGAGTAATTCTCGACATAAGCTCAAGGTCTGTAAAAATGATCACAACGTAGAAGCAGAGGCTTGCTGAGGAAATGGTGGGAGAAAAAGAAAACGTTTTTCTCTTCACGGTGAAGTTCACAAACTATCGTCATCAACTTTTCTTCAGCAATGAGTGTGCTAATTACTACCGCCGATAACTATTTGTTTATTGTCACCTTTCTCAAGATCTTCAGAGGTGTTTAATTTGATTGACTTTCTCTCTGTCCCTGATGGCTGTGATACTCCACTTACTTGAGATTAATAAAAATCTAGTCCTTGTTAAAATAGTAAATAATGGAGAAGTTTGAGGATTTTAGAGGCATCCTTGCACAGGAGTTAGGACCATTGGATTTGAGGAGAGAACTCAGTTTAAAACTTGAAAGTCATTTTAACTTTCAATGTTCTCATCTATAAAATAATATTAATGATAGTGCCTATTGGTAAGGATCATATTGAAGATTAAATGTGATAATGTATCTGAAGTACTTAATATATTGCCTAGCACATAGTAACATTTCCATTGAATGCTTGTTATCAATATTTAGTGCTTGCAACTAATTTTAAGTTTATTATTAAGGTGAGCTAAGTTGTTTCTAAAATTATATGGGAAAGCAAAATATTTTAAATAGCCAAAAAAAATCTTGAAGAAGAAAAAGCTGGAGTACCCACACTACTTGATATTAAAACTTAATATAAAGCTACAATATTCAAGAGTGTGGCATTGGTATAACAATAGGCAAATAGATGAATGGAACAACGGAATAGACCAAGTTATATATTATTTGATATTCCAAGGGAGAAAGGAATAACTTTTCAACAAATAAGGCAGAAAGAACTGGATAAATATAAGAAAAAATAAATATCAACCCCCTTCCTCATGTTATTCAGATAAATTATTTCAAGATGGATCATAGACCTAAATATAAGCTAAAATTATAAATCTTCTAGAAGAAAGTATAGCAGAAATATTACATCCTTCAGATAAGAAAATATTTTGAATAGGATATGTGCACCAAAAAAGAAAAAATTAAATTGGATTTCATTAAAATTAAAAGCTTCACCTCATCGAACACAGTGCTAATACAATGAAAAAATCAATCATATCTAACAAAGGACTTGTATCAAAATTATATAAAGAACTTCTTCAAATCAATACTAATACCAAGAACCCCATTTAAAAGTGGGTAAAAGACTTGCACAGACACCTCAAAAAAAGAGGGTAAAAAATGGCAAATAAGTTCCTGAAAAGGTCCAACAGCATTAGTTATCATGAAAATGTAAGTTAAAATCACAATGTAATGTTTTCCTCCTCACTAGGGTGGTTAAGATTAATAACTGATATCACCAAATATGGGTGAGTAGGTCGTACATATATTGCTGGTTAGAAGACAAATGGTTCAACCTCTTTGGAAAACTACCAGTTCCTTATAAAGTTGTACACCCGCCTGCCATATGACTCAGCAGGCCTAGTCCTAGATTTTTAACCAAAAGAAATGAAAAATTATGTTCACAAAAATTATTTGTTTAAGAGTAATTATAGCAGCTTAATTCATTATAGTCAACAATTAGAGACAATCAGAATATTCATCAAAGAGAGTAAATAAACACACTGTGATACATTCCTACCCTGGAAAACTACTCAGCAATAAAAAGCTATCAACTACTGATACACATAACAACATGGATTAATACCACAGATAATATGCTCAACACAAAAAGCCAGACACCCAGGGAAAGTGTACACAGAATACTATTCCATTCATATGAAGTTCAAATTCAGCAAAATAAGTCTGGGATGATAGAAATCAAAACACTGTCTAACAAAGAGTGCAACGCGCACCATCCGAGAGATGGACATGCTTGAAACTCGGACTCGGTGGGGAGAGGGGGTAAGGGCAACATACGTAACCTAAACATCTGTACCCCCATAATATGCTGAAATAAAAACAAAACAACAACAACAAAAAAAAAAAACACTGTCTACAAAAGATGGAAATTAACTACATGGTAGAATAAGGGAATTATCTAGTGTGAGAAATGTTTTCTGTATCTTGATGGAACTGCTGGTTTCATGAATATATACATTTATCAAAACTCATAGAATCATATACTTAAAAGTGATTATTCCACTCTATGTACATACTATCTCAATAGAACTTTTTAAATCCTAAAAAAATTCAAGAAATCTCTGAAAACTTGGAGTTCAGCCCCCTCATTTTATAGATGAAAATACTCAAGATCAGAAAGGTAAAGCAACTTGCCCAAAGTTATACAGCAGATGGGACAAAATAAAGATTAGCAGTCAAGTCCCCAGACTCTTTATCCAGTGCTCTTCCAATATATTGTACTAATGCCCAGCCAAAGCCACACAGCTTGCGACAGTAGATCTAATGCTAGGACCAAAGTTTTCTCATTTAAAACATTGTTATTTTTATGATCATTAAATTCTCCAAATAATTGTGGTAGGAATTATCCAAAGGAGGAAGCCAAGGCTGTGAAGAGTCATGTTGAGACAACTGTTAATAGATTTGGAGTTAAGAGATGTACACTTCTCTTCTGGCTCTTTCAGTACCTTACTATGCACTCTCAAGGAAGTTATTTTCCCTCTCTGTGCTCAGTAGCCTCATTACACTGAACAAAACGTTCTTCGGGAGTCTTTCTCTCTCTAATGTCCTGCAACTTAAGTGGACAAAATATCTGCCTTTCTAAGTTTGCAGAGTTCTCTGCTGACCTGACACATGCAAAATCCAACATTGAAATTGTGCATTCAGACTCTGCTTGAGAACTTGACAAGTTGCTCCTCCAGAGCTCAGAGGATGGTGTTACCTGGCTCTGGAGAGAGACAACACTCGATGTGGCTGTCCTCTGGCTCATGCGGCACCATTTGCTCTAGCTTCCTGCTGGAAACACTGTAAGTCCCTCTGCCTTAGCTGATGAACCTCTGCAGCTCCTCTAGGCAGGAAACCTGGAAACCACTGTGCAGGACAAGCAGGCATTGAGGTGGGTTTCTTAAATGTTGGAAAATATGAGTACCAACATTCAGTATGCTCTCGCTATGCATGAGGTGTGCTGTGCTGAATGCTTCATAATCACTTGGCTTATTTAATCCTCACAATCACCATGTAAGGAGGCCACTATTATTCCTCTTGTCTTTCAAATCAGGAAACAAACTTAAAAAGGTTAAGTTACACATTTAAAGTCACATCGCTGGGATACGGTGGGGCCAGGAGCTAATGTATTATAGAATTTTTACCTTCCAATCCATATGTTTAAAAATTTCTCTATACTGCCGTTCCAGCATGGTGGTCTGCAAAGGTCCTAATATCAAACCACTTCTCAAATCATTATTTGCAAGGGATGACAGGATAAGGCAAGAGGATTTCTAAGGCAGCTTTAGATTTGGAGAATCTGTCCAGGCAGCAGACCTGGGGTGGACTCCAGACCTTCCTGGACACAGCTCAGCCCACTACACTGAGCTGCTTCCCCGCAGCAGGACCCACCCCTGCAAGCTGGGAATTCATGCCACCTCTGGGACCTCAGCAGCCCTTGTCATTGCAAAATAGAGAAGAATCCAAAAACATCTCAAGGGTTTGGCAATGCAATTCGTATCCTCTCTCACCCTGGCCCTGAAGTTATACTGACGTGTGTTTTAAACTCCAGAACTGTGTGTAGGCTGAAGCTTCTCTCCAAAGTCACCAGAACATATAAAAATGATTCCATAATCTTCCAGCTCCCGGGCAACAACAACTTAGTCATTCTGCCTTCCTGAGGAGAAGTGGCCTTGGGCCTCTCTCAGTGGCAGGTACCATAGGCAAATCCCCAATACCAGCATCGGAGATCACCTGCCTTTTGGATGATGTGTCAGATTATGGGAGGCTATAAAGAACTAACCAAAGAGTTCAGGGTTGACCTTTAACCCTTAACCCTGCATATATCTATAAGAGGGTAGCAGCCAAACCTGATGGAGAAAATAATAATGAAATCCACAATATTAAAGCATTTCCTACAATGTATCAGGTGCTGCCTGAGACTAGATGTGGAGCCAAAGCAGACCTGTCATTGCCCTCATGCGTCATACAGTGCATCTCCTTAGACTTAATAAGTCACCAAGGCACATGGTGACAGGCAAGTGATTATATTGGAGACAGAGCATCCTGGTCCAGAAAAGGCCAAAGCCATGGGGATTCTAGAAGGGGTGACATTCAGGATGGCATCAGGGCTAAGGCTGATGGTGGATGGGGTGGGAAGAATGGCAGGACCCAGCCACAGTCAGAAATTGAAGGGTACATCTGCTCAGCAAGATAGACACCAGGCTACAATCTGGGGGAATGACACTTGGGGTGAGATCGCACGGTTTGGCATGAGATGAAGACCAGAAGGATGGGAAGAGGAAGATCTATACGGGAGAGAAACTGCAGCACAGAACCCCTGTGTTGGGATGGGCCGTCATACATTCAAGGACAGGAAAGCCTGCCAGGGAGGCTGGAGCAAGAGCCAGGCAGGGGAAGGCTGGAGGGCTGGGCACTGGCCTCGGGAGAATGTCTCCCTTCCCCCTAAATCAATGGGAAGACACTGGAGATTTTAACCAAGGGTAACAATGATTCACTCTGTGTTGTGAAATAAGACAGAAATCTGCCTCTCAAGACAAGGAATCAACAAATGCTTATTAACTATCTAAATATGCTTCAATAATATAAGCACCAAAAATGTGGGGAGAAGTGGACACTGAATTGGTTAGAGTGGTTATCTCTGTGAGATGGTTTTTCAAGAGGATTTTGCTTTTCCTATGATACATTTCTATATCTCACAAAATATTTTATATGAGTACATTTTGCATTTTCTGAGAGGAAAATAAAGTGTTTTATTTTCCCTTTTCAAGCAGAATCTCTGCAGATGATGACTTCTCAGACAATAGGAATAAATTGCAAAGGAAATTGCCCTAATGTGACCCAGACTGGGATTGGGCATGCTTCAAACATAAATAGAAAGATCTTTTGATGATGTAATTTTTAAAGCGTCCTTGACATTCTTGAAGGTTTTAGCAGGCCCAAAGAAAAGAAAAAAAAGTAGAAAGGGACCTTACAGTTCAAACAATCCAACTCACATATTTTACCACTGCAGGAAAGGAAGCTGAAAAACAGATACTTCAAAGAGAAATCCACTCAATAATCAATAACATTTCTAAACACCACTAATAAGCAATTGGGCATTTAAATTTTAAGGAGTCTTCAATCATTAATAGCAAAAAACTGACGTTAACTAAGAATAAATCTAACCAAATATATAATAGTTCATCACAAACAATGAGAAAAACTATTTAAAACATAAAATATGAAATAAACTGCACAAGTCAAGATTTTATACACACACATACCCCCATGGTCAAGGGTGGGAAGATTTACTGTCAGGACGTGCAGATGGAATGACAACAGCAGTTGCTCCTTATGTCTTAGAGTGAATCCATTGGAAATACGTCAGTTCTCCCTATACATTAAGAATGCATTCATTACCCTTCCAGTAAAAATCCTCACAGGATTGGTTGGTTGCTTTTTCTTTTTAAATCAATTTTATGAAAATATAGCTTACATTAAACAGAACACATCCAATTGCGGATGTACGGTTTGATGAGTTTTGACAAACATCTACATCAGTGTAACCACCACCCCAATCAAGACTTCCATTACCCCTGAAAAGTCCCGCCAGGCTTTTCAGGAACTTGGCAAATTGATCTTAAAATACACACTGTAGAGCAAAAAGTTAAGAATAGCTTAGACAATTTTGAGGAACAAGTTGGAAGATTTTATCTAACAGATACAAAGATTAATTTTAAAACCGCAGTAACTAAGATATAAACAAATAGTCCAAAGACATAGTTATGAGTTCCAGAAATAGATACACTCTCATATAAACACTATATATATATAATATATATATATATATGCAACTAAATCTACCAAACATGGCATTTCAAGGCGGTTTTATTGGAATACAGCCACGTAGATTCACTTACAGATTGTCTGTGGCTGCTCTCATGTTGCAACAGCAGAGTGGAGCAGAGACCATCTGGCCTGCAAAGCCTGAAGGATTTACTATCTGACCCTTTTTACAGAGAAAGTAGGCCCTGCTCAAGGCATTTCCTGGGTTCTGAAGCTCTATGATATGGGAGGCTAAGATGCTGAATTATTGGTATTCCACTTCCCCATAAACATAGAAATTCAAAATTCTCTAATTCTGTATTCCTCCCATGTTTTGCATTAGTACTTTTATGAATTTTGGTTCTACCTTTATATTAAACTGTGGCTCTTCATTCTGTCCTACATCTCCATATATTCACGTGGGGTCATTGTCTTCTGTCTAAAGAGCACCTTTTGCTATTTAAGGCAGGTGTGCTGATATTGAGTTATCTCTTAATTTTTTCTGAGGCGTTTTTATTTTGCATTCATCTTTAGTGCACATTACTTTTGCTAGATGTGGAATTTATTGGACAGTATTGTTTCAGCATTTTATTGGTTACTCTATGCATCCTCGATTTATTACAAATCTGATACAAACCATTCTTTTTACCAGTCCCCTCATAATGCTGGATCTTGGAACATTCAAATTCCAATTATTACCTTCATGTTTTTCTGTCCTTTTAGACTACAGTCGATGAAGGATCCACATTCTAATCACTGGTAACCACTGCAAGAATAGTAACAGATGTTTAACTAACAATTTAATAGAGGAATAAAGGGAATGATCATTTTTTTTAATCTGAAAGAAGGTCAAAAAATAAGGGACATGGAGCATACAATAAATAGATGGATCAAATAGAAAACAAATAGTGAGAAGGTTGATTGAATCCCAAGTATATTCACACTTATTTTAGTTGTAAATGGAATAAATATGATATTTCAATTAAAATCCTTAGATCATCAGAATAGATACAAAAGCAATCTCAACAATATTTTTGCTTACAAGAGTCATACATTTATGATGAAATATATAAAGAAATATACAAAGTGTAAGGATGGAACATGCATAGCATGCTGATACTAACTGAAAGAAAACTGGTTCAGCTATCTATACTAATATTAGTTAAGGTAGATTTTAAGGCAAAAACATTACTAAAGAAAATGAGCAGTCTCTTAATAAAAAAGTAGTCAAACTATCAAAAATAATAATTCTGAATCTGTATATACCTTTAAGATATATACAGCAAAAACTGACAGAATCAAAAGAATAAAGAAATTCACAGTATTAGAAATTTTATCACACTTCTCACAATAGATGATAGATCAAGTGGGAGAAAAATACATAGAAATAAAGAAATAAAACAACAAACTTAAATTAATTGACACATATTGAACACTGCATCCAACATTGACCATATTATTGGTCAAGTGTATATGAATACTTCCTAAAGATGACCAGATAATAAAATGCAAAGTAAACCTTAACAAAATTCGAAGACCTAAAATTATTCAAATTATAGTCTCAGATCACAGTAAAATGAATATAAATACTTATTAGAAAGATAATTTAAAAATTATCAATACTTGTCGATTAAGCAGTACACTTTTAAATAATACACTTTAAGTCAAAGAAAAAAAAATCACAACAAAAAGAAACTGAACTGAACATTAAAGATACAAGGTTTTGCATTGCACAACTTTTGCAATACAACTAAAGCAGTCCCTAGAGAGAAAAGAATAGCCTCGAATACATAGATTAGAAAGGGGAAAAAGATTTAAAAAAAAATTCATTCCTCTAATTCTTCTCAAAAAAACTATAATAAGAAAAACAAAAGGAAGTATAGAAGAGGAAATAAAATAATAAAGAATAGAAATCAATGAAATAGAAAAAAATGTAAAGCAGAGAAAATCAAAGCCAAAACTTCATTCTTTGAAAATATTAATAAAAATGGTAACTTTCTAGCAGTACCAATCAAAGAGAGTGACAGAATGAACATGCATTACAGCTAAGGAACCAAAAAAGGAGCAGTAACTAGAGATACTGGTACATCCCTGATGGGAGTATAAATTGGGAAAACTACTTTAAAGAGCAATTTGGTCATTTGTGTGATATTTGAAGATCCCGTAATTCCAGGATATAGCACTTAAGTAGTGGTTCTGAGACTGGATGCACATTAGAATTGCCTAACACGCTAGAAATCAAATAAAAACAAACCAGACCAAAAAAAAAAAAAAAAAAAAAACCACAGATTAGTGAAATTGGAATGTCTAGGTGCAGCACCTGCAATACGGAAACTTTTAAATTCTCCCTAAATGTGCAGCAACAGTTGAGAAATACTGCTCAGTAGAAAGGCAAGTATTTACAAGGAGACATGTTTCCAAAGAGACAAGAATGTTCTTTGTACTACCTATAATAGGAAACAAATAAATAGAAACTATGTAAATATCTATCAACAGAAAAATTAATGAATCTGGAAACATTCGATATTATAATACTGCACAATGTTTTAAAATGATGAAAGAACAATGCCTAAATGTATCAACATACATGACTCTCACATAGTGGAAAGAACAATTTGCATAAAGAAAAGTATAGTATGACACCAATTTTATAAAGTTTATAAAGATGTAAAAATCTGTATATTTAAAGTCGGTGTAGCATAGTAGTTAAGAACTCAGAATCTGTTTCGTATATCAACTTTCCTACCAACAAGTATGACCCTGGCGATTATGGAACTTCTGTGTACTTTCTCCCTCTATAAAGTGAGGATGCTATTACTGCCTACCTCAGAGGATTGTTGTGGGGACTGAATGAGCTGATAGATGTACGTGAAGTGCCGGGCACATCACAAGTGCTCTCTAGCTATCTGTTGTTACTACTGTTACAGAGCAAGCTTCAACTGTATCTCTTTCATTTCTTAAAATCCTCTGTAGAAAGTGTAACAAGACGTTACAACTTAATGGAACTGGATGGTGAGTATATCTGTCTTAAAACACCATTTTCTGTTCTTTCCTGCACACTTGAAATATTTCACAAGAGGAACAGTTTGAGACTCGGAGACCACATTCACGAGTCAAGTCCTCTACTCGGACACACTGCCCAACTTCACTCAACTGCTTACAGGCAACGACAACAGTCAAAGCCAAGAGTTCTGAATCTACATAAAACAGCATTCTAAAATGCAAAAGTCTTCTTGCCCCAAATGTCTTCCCCCTCATTTATCAAATGTGATGTGAGAAATAAAACTCATAATGTGTGCTGGAATTATTTCTATTCCAACCACTGAAACCCTGGCCTACCAAAACCACAGTTTCAAAAGGCCTTTGTGATTCAGTAATTAGTTTTTTGTTGTGTTGGGTTATGTTTTTACTTTGCTCACCTCCCTTCATGGACTTATGACTAGAAAGCTAAATGGTAAATAAACACTCCAGTGGCTTCTCATTCCACTCAGAATAAAATGCAGACCCTGCGTCCTCAATTCCCTGTGTGGTGCCTGGCCCTGGATGCACCGATCAGATATTCTACCCCTGCCTCTTTGCTCCCCTGCTCTGGCCACGCTCACAGCCATTGTTGTTTTGTTTGTGTGCTCCCTTTGAGAGCTGCCAGGCATGCCCTCCTCTCAGAGTCCTGGCACTCGTCTGCAGGTGTCTGTCTCCTGCAATCACGCTGCGGCTCCCTGCCTCCCTCCTCCTGAGTCTCTGCTCAGAGAGAGATCCTCCCTAACCAACATGTCTAACAAAGCCGTTTCCCACCATTACTCTCCACCAGCCCTGGTGTGTTCCTCCTCACAGCTCTTACTCTTACGCAGGCCAGCCCCCCTATTCCAACATACACAAAACCCAGAACAAGGCTATAAATCTAATTATTTACGAGTTATAAGTCACAGGGGCAAGTTGTTAGTAAGTTGTCTTCTGGTCTCCTACACTGACAAATATGCAATCATAACCACCTAGCAGGCTAAGTTTCAGTTTAGAATTTTCCATAGAGTTTGGTATCGGAAAGCAGAGAAAGTGTCCTGGACTCTGTCTCGCCCCTGCCTTTTCCACTCCAGCCCCCTCACTCTCCAGGGGACCCCATGCAGACAGCCTGGTGTACTGTGCATGCTCCATCCGCACCCCCCCAAACAGTGTTATATCTTTCAGTCACCTCGAGGCCCAGAGGTGCTTAGCAACCAGGCCAAATAGGCCCTACCACTGAGTTTCAACTGCCCTATGTCTTTGCTAATGCAAATTCACAGAGAAGGAGTTTTGATTTTCTTGGTTTCGGCAGAGCCTTTCAAGTTATCGGTTATTCATCAGACATCAGTGCCCAACAAACATCTCAGTGCCACTCCCTACTCTGGGTTTGGGCAGAGATAATTACCCGTAAAGAATTTGGGTACCGCAGACAGATTTTCATGCCTGATACAAACCTGTGGTTCATAGGCACGAAGGAAATAGTCCCATCACCCAGTCATGACAGACAGTGTCAGGTTGCATCCTTGATATGGTGGAGGGTTAATAACGTGGGCTCTTAAGTCATTTGGCTCATGTTTAATTTCTGACTGTCTGTTACTAGCTGGTGACTTTGAAGAAGTTATATAACTGTCCTCTGCCTGCTCCAGAGGGTGTTTGAGGTGAGAGTTTGAGTTAGTACAAGTGATTAGAACAGGTCCAGGCAGTTATTAAATCCCTGAGAGGTGTTAGCTGCAGCAGTGGTAGTAGCCGTGAAAGAACTCACTCTTCCCCACCACTAAATCCTAGGGGCTTAGAATAGAATCAGGGACTAATGCACAATTAAATGTCTCCTTGAAAATAAAGTTCTGAGTTGTCAGTTTTATAGTCCATATGATTTTAGAGAAAGGAAAAGAGCGTAGGCCCTGGAGTCACCCAGAAAAGCTTCCCAGAGGAGGTAGGACCAAGAGGAGAGCAGAGGGTGAGGGCATTTGTCTGGGGAAGGGCTTCCAAGGCCACTCATGCCAGGACTACTTCCCTGGAATAAGGATTGAGTGTCCTAAGGGCAGTATTTTGAAGGATGCAATGAATTTGGGTGTTTAAGCACAAGTTTGCAGAACAATCATATTATATTCTAGTTGTCACTTGCAATAAGTTCCCTCCCCTGTGTATGAGGAAGGGGAAGGACAGGTCTGCTCAATCCTATTTCCTGTCCTTTGACGAGGCTTTCTTTCCATCATAAGACAGTCCTCTCTTCCAAGCGGTCATTTGTTCGTGCTGTTTCAAGTGAGCTTGTTAGAAACCCTGCCTGGAATGTTAACTAAAGTTCGTCCACAGAGCAATTCAGCTTTCTTGTCTAATTGGAGTTTTCTAACAATATGCGGGCGGGCGATGGTCTCTGTGCAGACACCGTATCGATTTCAGGGCATCCCTAAAGCCTCTCCGACCTCATGCCCACATTATGTTCTCTGCTAATTAAACCCTGGTGTCTTTGGGCCAAGCTAGATCCGGGAGGCTCGCTCTCTCTGCTCCTGGACTCCCCTCCCCTCACCTCCTGAAGATTGACCTAAAGGGCAACCCAGCACTTATGTTTGGAAAGGCTGTTTAAGAGCATGGTGAATTTACTATCTCAAAATCGAACGCAAGAACAAGACAGGTTGGTTTTCAAGAAATCTAGTGTTCAATTATAATATACTAATATTACATATTGTTAATATATTATATGATATGACATATATTTTCTATATATATATATATATATGTATGTGTATATATCTCAAAGGGAGGAAAGGATGCACACATACCACATATTAGCCTGTTGGTACAGCTTGTAGCTTTTACTCAAAAATCATTCAGCACATTTTAGTAGCTCTCTTGTAAGTAGTAGTCATTTCCATTTGAAAGTACATTTCCATTTGCCTCAGACTCTCCCCTTCTCATGTCCCACTCCTCCACCCTGTGTTCTGATTCTTCTGAACTTGGTCTGCCCGGTAAATGCTGTGATTACCATGCTTTTGTTCCTTGCCAGCATTTTTCTCACCCTCGCACTCTCCAGGGCCTGATTGCGGTGCCTGTGGTTTTATGTGCTGCCTCTGAGCCAGTGTTTGCTAACTCCAGTGCTATGACTCTTGGGGCCAGATAAGTCTTTCTTGCAGGGGACTTTCTTGTGCCTTGTAGGATGTTCAGCCATGTTCCTGTCTCTACCCTCTACATGCTAGTAGTGCACCAGCCCACCAAGGTTATAACAACTCCAAATGTCTCCAGACATCACCGAATCTCCTTGAAGGGGCAAAACTGTCCCTACCTGAGCACCGCTGGTCAAAGATGATGCCTTTCCAATCTGCACTTGCAGCCCTGAAAGGAAGCGGCCATAGCTGATGGCCACCTGGAAATCTCCCCATGGAGCTCCCACAGGGCCCCCCAGCAGCTGGTCTGGATCCCAGAATCTCTTCTCAACCCTTTTCTTCTTTCCACGTTGCCAACCTCAGTGATCCTGGAGTCCTCCTTTCTTCACTGGCCAGTCAGCCTGCTGAAGCATCTCTGTGTGCAGCCTGTCCTCTGTGTCCACCACCGTCATTCAGGGTCAGAGCCTCATTTCTCTTGTCTCAACTGCAGCCTCCCAACTGCTCTCTCTGCCCTGGGCAGGACCTTCAACTCCAGCTTCCACAGAGCAGCTGGCTTGGTCTATTTAAAATGCAAATCCAATCTGATCACCTGTCACCTGACAATTTCAAAAGGGATCAGTAGCTTGCTTTCTTCTGTCCCATAAAGTCCAAGCTTCAAATCCTGTCCCTCAAGGCTGTCACCTTCCTTTCTTTCCAGAATTCTTTACCAATTCCTCAGCTCTGTCAACATTGAGATGTTACAGTCCAGCTATAATAAAAGTCACATTCTTGTGGCACTGGACCTTAGTTCCTGCTCTTTTCTCTGCTGGGAACGTCCTCTCCTCCCTCTGACATCCAGCTAGCTCCTAGACCTTTCCCAAGTCAGCACAGACATCTGTCTCACTAAGCCTTGCCCAGACCCCCAGCCAGCTCCCTCTCTTTCCTCCCAGCTCTCACAGCATCATGTAAGTAGCTCCAGCAGGCACGCGCCACAGCGCCACGTTCCCCAGCAGATTGTGACTTTGTTCTTCCCAGTATGCCCAACACTCAAGCAGTGCCTACACCTGCGGTACCTGTTTGCCAAGCCCAACTTCAGGCCCTGGCTAATTACTTCTCATCCTTTAAGACCCAACTCGGTGTATTCTCCTTTCAGAATCCTTCCCAATGCCATCTCCTCACTCCCTGTGTGTGTAGTTGAGTGTCCCTCTCTGCTCTACCCAGCATCCTTTCTGGAGGGCTGTTTGAGTCCATCATGGGGTGAATTTTGTGCTCCCCAAAAGATTTATTGAAGTCCTAACCCCCGGTTCCTGTGAATGTGACCTTTCTTGGAAATAGGGTCTTTGCAAATGTAATCAGGTTAAGATAAAGTCATTAGGATGGGTTTTAATCCAGTATAACTCTAGTCCTTATAAGAAGTGAAAAAGAGATACAGATAAAGAGAGAAACAGGGTAATGTCATGTGACAATAGAGGCAGAGACTGGGGTGATGCACCTACCAGCCGAGGGATACCAAGTATTGCCGGGAGCCGCCAGAAGCTACAAGAGAGGCTTGGACACTTTCCCTCAGAGCCCTCCAGAGGTAACCAGGCTTGCTGGCACCTGGATTTTGAACTTCTAAGCTCCAGAACTAAGAGATAATAAATTTCTGTTGTTTTAAGCCACCCAGTTGTTGTACTTTTCTATGCAGCCCTAGGAGACTAATCCAGGGTTGGCGTACTATTCGTCCTCAACACCACACGGCACATCAGAAACTCGAAGGGCATTTGCTATTGACCTTGCCTCCACCAGCTTCTCTGGAGGGGCCTCTTTGCATGTCTGTCTTCCTTCTAGTTTTTGTGATGGTTTCAACTAAGTATTAAGTTGCTCCCCCTGGATGTAAACTTCTTCTATGCTGCTGGATGGATTGATACAAACTACTCACCCACCCTGAGTTTAGCATGAAGAAACTGAAGCCTATGGATGGACTGAGAATCTCACTCAAGTGAGGACAAAACTTCCCAGAATGGCCCCTGAGATGCCTGACTCATCAATCCTGACTATCTATGCAGTCATCATTCTTTCAGAGGATACTCTTTGACATCATTAATTCTCGAGACCTGTTTCTTACATTAGCATTTATTCATTTATTCACTCAGCAGACATGTATCAAGAGAATACTGTATTGTAGACATTGTTCTAACTGCTGTAACCAATGGGGAGACAGCAGAGAACAAAACAGACAAAAAACCCAGCTTTTGCAGAACTTACATTCTGGAAGGTGAAGCCAAGTGATAAATATACGAAAAATTAGAAAAATATATAATATATTTGATATAGTATCATATATACTATATATTATAGGCTCTGTGGACAAATACAAATCAGAAAGAGCATACGGGAAGTCCCCCAAGTGGGAGACAGGTGATTTCCATTTGATTGAGTGCTATAGTCAACCTCCTCTGAACTGACAACTAATTGCCAAATCTCATTGCCTCACAGCAATCATTTCTTTATCGCTTATGGGTCTCTAGGTCACTTGCAGTTCTAGATTCATTTGGGCTTAGCCAGGGCCCATTTCTCTTCTCAGTTCAGAATTCAGAGTGTGGGGGTGGCCTCTCGGATGGAACCCCAATTCCCCAGCACATTCATCCTCCCACCCTCGTGTCACCTCCTGTGGTTGAGTGTGGGCTGGACTTAGTGACTCACTTCTGATGAGTGGATAGCACGAAAGCAATGGGATGTCACTTCTGATGTCAACTATAAGAAGATTGTGTCTTCTGTCCAGCCTGCTGTATCTCATCCTCTCTCCAAGTCCTTGCTCTGGGGGAGGCTGCTGGCCAGATAAGGAGCCACCCAACAGAGAGGCCCGTGGATCAAGAAACTGACTCTGGCCAACAGCCGGTGAGGTTCTGAGTGTCGGTCTCAGGATAATTCAGGAAGCGAATGTCTCTGCCCAGAGGATAAGAATGAGAGAGCCATGGGAGTGCCTTGTACTGGGGATGGAAGGCTAGACACCTCCCAGAAGGTGGCATCCTACTAGGATGGAAGAAACCATACAAAACACATTTTTTCACAAATTTATTCTAAGAAGATCAGATGCTGCTGTATTTCTTTTTTTGGAAAGAGTGAAGTACGATGAAGACAGGAGGTTTTGTTTTTAAGATTCCCCACTAAGGGGCTATTATTATTTTGAGTTTCTGATATCTTGAGTATCTTTTTTTCACCATGGTTTTATTAGTTTTCCTTTCATGTGGAACTAGAAAGACAACATTTACTACTTCCCCAAAAAATCTAGTTTTTGAGATAATCAGGCACAAGACTATTTGGGATCTTCTTTCTCCCCTCTTTAAAATAAACCTCTGTTGATGTGTTTCCAAGTGCCTGTCGGAGGTGGGGAGCCAGCCCTTGAGAGGAGCTGAGACCGTGCATGGCACGGGCAGGCTGACCTGACGGGCGGGATTGTGCAGTTGCCCCCACAAGCACACACTCAGTATTTAGCGTAAGAGGACCTGGGTTCAAGTCCCAACTCTGCCACTAACTATCATGTGGCCTTTGGCAAATCCCTTCACCTCTCTGATTAAGTTTGCTCACCTGGAAATGGAGAAACATGATGGCGCTGTTTCTATCTTGAAGTTCTGATAGACTTTGAATAACCTGATATGTGAAAAGAACTTCATAAAATGGGGCACTAAACAAATGCGCTGATGTCATCATTACCAAACAATGGTAGGTGACATGTGCTGGGAAAAGTATAATACAGTGTATGTATATTGTATCCTGTTGTGATCACTACTCTAATAAGTGACTGGCCACCCTTCCCCAGGGACACAATGGAGCTGAGTGGGCAATGAGAGTTTGACTCTTGAAGGAAAGAAGTAAAGTCGATCCAAGGCCCTGACAACCTTTGAAATCCAACAGTGAGAGAGACTTCCAGAATAACCATGTTCTCATTAATAGATTTTACCTAAACCTGCTCACCACCCTTGTCTTTCTTCTCCCTTTTCTTCCTTATTCCTTTCTCTTTTACTCTTTTGTCTCCATCCCTTTCATCTTTCTTCCCTTGGCAGCGTGGAGGTGCACAGCTCAGGTGACCCTGGGAGGTGGGCCTTGCTCATCAGCCTGGAGGAGGGAGGTGGGCTTACAGCTGCCACTGCAGAACCTTCGGGACCCCATGACTAAGCAGGGCCCCACACGGGGCTCCTCTCCAGGACAATCTTTGCTCCAACCTCTCTTGGGATTGATTGAGATGCTGTTGGACCTGCCTTGCAGGGCGAGGTTCTCCCTGCTCAAGTCTGCTTCCCCCTCCATGTCCTCTCACAGGCGTGGGCCTGCACTGGGGTGGATCGTGGCTCTGAAGGCTTTCCTTGCCTCCTGTGTTTCTAACTCCATCTTTTCGTCTGCTTGCTGACCTGATCCATTTTCGTCCCTTACCTTTCTTTCCTGCCTGCTCCTTTTATTGGACATCAACTGTGGTGCCCAGCACAGGTGCAGGGCATGCAAGAGAATGCAGCCCTTTCCCTCAAGAATCTCACCTTCCCTTGAGGTAGATAAGACATGCTTGTCCATGTACAGCCCAGAGGCCTTTCCTTCGTAGATCTGCATTCACTGGCTCTGGAGTGGGCCCAGGAATCCGTGTTGTAAACAAATGCACCCAAAGAATTGCTGTGATTAGGTAATTTGGGAAATAGTGGGGGGGCGGGGGGACAGGGGCCAGAAAACCACTGCCTATGGCCAAATCTGGCCCTCTGTCTGTATAAACGGGGTTTTATTGGAACACAATGACAGTTGCTCATTTAAGTACTGTCCTTGGCTGGGCCCACAAAGCCTGAAATATTTACTATTTGGTCTTTTTCATAAAATGTTTGCAGCCCCCTGCTCTGAAATGGTAGTGTTCAACCTTGACATTAGAATCATCTGGGGGAACATTTAAGAACTCCACACCTAGAATGTACCCCAGGTAATTAAATCAGAGTCTCTGTAGCTGGAACCCAGGCATCAGCCCTGGGCATGAGCATGTTTTAGATCCCAGGTTATTCCAGTGTAAGCCAACTTTGAGGACTGGGAGGCTGAATATACCAATGCACAATGGCCAGACCACATACGAGAGGACAATAGAACTCCGACCAGCAGCCACCCTGGGAGGCCAAACCACAGCCTCTGAAGTAATCCTCTCCAGATGGTCAGAACTTGGCCAATGCCTGCCAGGTTCCCTAACTTTTGCCCCCATTTCCAACCCAGGGCTGATCAGAGAAAGCCAAATGCTTCCCAAGCCAAAGCCATGGGGTGCCCTACTCCTGGTCAGCCCTGTCCTGCTTCCTCACACCGACAACCTCCGATCAGAACTTTCTTTTTCCTGTTGTCGTGATTTCCCACTCCCCTGGCTCCCTCTCTCTAGCAAGCTTTGAATAAATGGTCTCTGCTTGCTCTCCTGGGGCAGTACTCACCTCTCTCTATGGGACCGCTGCTCCGGGCAGATGCTAGGCTTGCCCTGGAGCACCCAGCCATGCTGGAGACACTACGCTTCTAGAGCATGAAGAGGCCCCAGGACCCTGATCAAGGAAGGCAGGGGCAACTCTTAGGGATAAATCTGGGAGGGAAGTTAACAAACTAAAGGAGAGTTCCAAGGTGTCCTTCCCCCATTGTCCAGCCCAGGGTTTCAGAGTGTCAGGAACCACAGCCCAGGATATTCCCTTTGTGGGGTGAGGGCCTCATGACCTGGGCCTACTCTGTGCAGAGAACCCACCACAATCTACATCTTCATCGCACTACAGGAGGCTGAGCAGAAGAGGCAGAAGAGGAGAGAGTAGCAGAGTAGCACTTGGGGCTGGGCACGGGCAGATCAGTCACATTGTCACACGTGGGAAAGGTTGGCCAGCTGGGACCTCAGGGAAGTGTGCAGATGTAGTCTCAGGATTGGAAGTGAGGACCAGGCATCAAGTCTCCCAGCATCATCCTTTTGCCAACTCCATTCTCTTTCCAAGGTGATGATGATACTCTAGGCACTGAAGTCATTTTCTCAGGATTTAGTCTGGACCACAGGGTTTCCAGGGATTGGCTTGATCTTGGTCGTGTCAGGGGAGTAGGGGAGAAGCAAAGGGAAGACTCCCAAGAAGCAGCAGCCAAATGTTCCCAGGACCAAGACCAGCAGTCCTGGTTATGGGTTTGTCTTGTCTCCTGTTGGGTAGCTTCCCCCAGGCCCACACCCCCGGGGAGCCCACAGCCCCCTCCCACCCCAAGTATTTGGTGAGGTCTAAGGATCTCAATTTCCCTCCTAACCAGCCCTGGAGAGAGTCTGGTTAATGGAACTGTGGCTATAGTACCAAGGCTTTCAAAAGCTTAAGGAATTTTTTGAGTGACAATTGGACTTACCCAGAGGACATATGCATGTTAACAAAGATGAAAGACAATGCCTTAAGCCAGAGAAAGGAATTTTAAGCAGTCTGAGTCCAGATCTGGTGGGAGGGAGAGGGTTTTGTTGTGCTCTACTTTACAATTCTCAGATCACATTGATTATTCACCCACATCGCTACCTGTCAAGAGCGAAAGAGACCAGCATTTACTGACTATCATTCGGTGTGGCACAGTGCTAAGCTTTTAAACATATATGATTAACAAGATTTATCTTATTCAAACTTCAGAACAGTCCTCTGAGGTAGATATTATTAATGGAAAAAAAACCCAAATTCTGTAAAACAATTTAAAGAGGTTTATTCTGAGTGTGTGCGAATGATGGCTGGGAGCACATGTTTTCAAGAGATTCTGAGACAATGTGCCCATGACAGCCAGGCTACAGTTTGGTTTTATACATTCATGGAGACAGGAATTACATGTAAGACAGTAAGTCAATAATACATGGATGGTGTGTGTTGGTTTGGCCCAAAAAGGTGGGACACCTTGATGGGGGGCTTACAAGTTCTAGGTGGGTTTAAAGATTCTTTGATTTGTAATTGGTTAAAGAAATGAAGCTTCATCTAAAGGCTTGGAATGTTTTAACTTACGATAAGGATGTCTGTTAATCAGACACAAGCCACCAGACATTTATCAAAATTCAAGTGATCTGTTAAGTAAATAGATGGCCTGCAGATGTGGTTTAAGCTTTGTCTTGCATGGCCTTAGGCCTGGTAATGATTTAGTATCTTATTAGAGTTTGGTTTTATACATTCATGGAGACAGGAATTGCATATAAGGCCATAAGGGATCTTAAGTCTAAAAGGGAGGGGCATGATGAGGGTGGCCGACCTCCCTTCTCCTCATGGCCAGCAACTCAGCTTTGAGGATTTTCTGGGGTCCCCTTGGCCTACTGGGGTCCATCGAGTCAGCTGGGGGGCTTAAGATTTTATTTTAGTTCCTGCTAGGGAGGACTCTGTTGTTTCAGGTGGAAGAGAGCACTGGTGGGAAGTGACGTGCAGGAGTCCCGAGACAGTAGCGTACTGCAGTTGGGACCCAGGCCTGGGGGAGGTGGAGCTCACGTGCTTCCTTCCAGGCATCAGCAAACCTTCCTCAACACAAGAGTCACCATAGATGCAGACTGAACATGCAAGTTCTGGAGGCCCCACCCCTGGGGCCACAACCCATCTGTGCCAGCCCGGGTCCCCAGAAGGAGGGGCTCTGAGACAGAGATAGGGGAGCAACTGCCTGCAGAGAGCTCACGATCAGCACCCATGGGGACAGAATGACGCCAGCCAGGCTGTAATAAGCCATGACAAGACCTCAGTGGAACCTACATGAAGTACTGAAGCTGAGATGACCTTTCAGAATTGGCCTGAGTTGAGGGAGGGGAACAGACCTCGACACAGTTCCTTAAACACCACTGGTCTGAGTGGCCCTGGGAGGTGTGAGATGAGACCCTTGGCCACGTAGCTCTCTTCAGCTGAGGCAGCTCCACGAAGGCCTAAGAGTGGAGAACTGTTAGCCAACTACCCTCCCAGTAGCTGGAGAAATAAACCCTTTAGTTCTGAAGGGGAATTTGTGCGGTGCCCTGTATAACATCCACAGAAATCATGTGTGACGTCACAAGAGTGACACTGAGCAACGGTCTATAGAGCTGCTTCCACCGTCCTCACCCATAGTGTCTGAGGGCCAGGAGGGGGCGGCAGAGAGCTGTCCAGGGGCCATAAGTGACCAGAGCGCTGCAGTGGCGGATACGGAGCCCAGTAAATGGTATCACCTGACGAGGAATTGCTGGGTGCCAGGAATTCAAGGAAGCCCAAGATTGAACTATCATTAGCAGAATCCAAACAAATAGTTAGGTAGGACCAAGATCACACAGAATGTATGTCGTGCAAAGCAGTTGGGTGTTATCCTACAGGTAATGGGGAGCCCCCGAGTGGTTTTAAATCTGGGAAGAGATACATTCGATGTGTTGCAGGAAGCTCATTCTGTCTGCAAGGAGGATGCCTTATCAATGAGCTCCACCTCTGTGCAGCCATGCAACAAATTACTTAACCTCATTATCCAGGTCTGAAAACTGTGGGGAGGTAAGAGTACTCACCTCATAGAGTTCTTGTGCCCATTAAGAGAAATAAACTATATAAACATGCTCAGCACAACCCTTGATAGATAATACCTTCTCACTAATCTTTATTAGATTTACTATTTTCATTATATTTACAGAGATATTTGTGATTTAATCAAGAGCCTGTGGCGACAGATTAGACTTCAGTTGAGGAAGATGGTGGGGCCATTCACAGAAATCTGCATGGAAATGGAGGTTTGCAGGGAGAGGGGGAAGGAACCCAGCGGGCAGACAGTCTGAGGTCCCCTGTCCAGGTGAGCATGGAGATATTGGGGATCTGAGAGTGGACAGTGTATTGGAAGAAACTGTATCAAGAGGGATGTATGAGGTCACCCCAAGAGATGACCAGACAAATAATTAAGCATGCAATTAAAATAGCTTCAGAAGAGATAAGGACTGAAAAAGGACGTATGGAGGACACTGACATTTTAAGAGCATTAAGGCAGGAGAACAGCATTCCATGATGGAGAATGGGAATGAGGCCAGGCAGGTGTGAGCAGGACAGGTGGAGGCAACCACCCAGAAGCCAGGTTGTTAGGAAGAAAGTAGCTGGCCAAGCACAGTGCAGCAGGGACTCAGGCAGGATGGGGCTGGGGGGATGGGTAATGAGCGATGGGCGACTTTCCCAAGAATAAACCCTAGTGAGGGCAGAGGCCTGGCTGTGGTGAGCCCAGGGGTTCCTGGCGGGAAAGGCAATGAAGGGACACATGTGGGTGGCAAGGTGGGCATCCTACAGATTTGGGGTAATGGGGATGGACAAATCAATGGATAGATGGAGATAGATGATGGATGGATAGATGGCAGGTAGATAGGTAGATAGACAGATGCTAGATAGATACATAGATAGAAAGGACAGACTATAGCCCACTTGTCAATTCTCTCTTCTAAGCATTGACTTCATATTATCTCATTTAATCATATGAGTTGTGTATCATTATACCCACTTTAAAAACAAGGAAAAATCAGGGCCCAGAAAGTTATGGAAGTTGCCCAAGCTCCCCACTAGGAAGTGGTAGAACCAGAGATAGCCCAGCTGGTCTCCCTTTTAAGATACTTGAGGAGGGCTCTGTCTTGGGAAAAATTTGGTAATGGTGTGTAGGGCGGACTGGAGGGGACGAGCCAAGAGATGGGAGAGGAGGGAAGCAAAGGAACTGAGGGAAGAGATAAAGGCCTGAATCTGATGTGGTCTCAGGAGCAAAGATGATGTCCCTCCAGGGCAGGCCACCCGAAGTAAGCGAGTGCCTCTTGGGTGTTTATTCTTCTTGCTGAGCATTGCTCAAAAATTGTCATGGCATAAATAAAATATTTAGAAAAAATTTTGGATGAGAAACAATACATATGGCATGACTTATTCTATAAGTAAAGGTGAATGTATATAAATATGCACCCACATAGTTATATATGTTTATACACAAAGAGTGTTTCTGAAAAGATACATGGAACTCGAGAGGAGCTGTGTGCAGACATCAGAAGTGGGAAGAGAGCTCACTTTCCACTGCATCAACTCTTGTATTTTTCAGATTTTTAACTCAGGCTTATATATCAATATTTTAACTTACAACATTTCAAATGTATAAAATATACAGAATAATAATACAGTAAACTCATGTGCCCACCAGTCAGCTTTACAAAACATCTATATTTGTGCATATATACCTTGTTTCATATTTTCAAGAATAAAACAGAATACAAACTTCCTATGTACCTTCTCCACATTCTGATTCCATACCCTCCCTGCCTGTAGATAACTCACTATCTTATATTTGATACTTATCATTCCCATTTGCTTTTACACTAAGTATGTATATAAATACATACATATGACTATGACTATATATATGGATATATTTGCATGACTCAAAACTTTATCCTGCAGTATGTTGTTCCTGTCATTCTGTGACTTCCTATTTTCATTCAAAAAATGTTTGCAGTATATCCAAGTGGATACATGTGGATCTAATTCACTTTGTGCTGCTGTATAATATTCTATTTTATGAGTACAATATACAGTTATATATTTATCAAGTTTCTGTTGTTTGGCTTTTAGGTTGTCCATTTTTCACTAGTAACAATAACCATGTACACTCTGTGTATGTCTCCATGTGCACATGTGTCTTTGGGGTTTGCACACAGTTCTAGAATTGGCGATTTGAAAATAAGGGCATCTTCAACTCTGCTACATGTGCCCGGGTGCTTCCTCCTCAGCTGTGATGAGAGCGGGCTTTGCTGCAGGGCCTTGCAACATGATGTTTTGTCTTTTGAGCTTATTAGATTTTGCCAATATGATTACTATTAAATCATATCTCAATGTGGCTTTAATTCACATTTCTCCGATTATTATAAAGTTGTGCATCTTGTTTCATAAACTTATCGGTCATTTAGGTTTCCACTTTAATGAATTGCTTATATATTTTGTTGTTTTGTCGGTTCGGTCTTTGTCTTTTTCACATTGATTTGCAGGAGGTATTTGTACATTCTAGGTACTAATACACTTACTACATATATCTTCTCGCAGTTGGTGACTTGCCTTTTTATTTTTTTAATTTTCTTTATGCTTTCATGTTAAATAGAAATCTTTTCTTTTAAGATTCATTTAGCAAAGTGTATTGACCTTTTCCTTCATGATCTCTATTTGTTATTATTTTGTTTAAGAACTTTCTTCTCATCTCTAGGGTTATAAATATGTTTTCCTAAATGTTATTCTAGAAGTTTAAAACTTTTGCCTTTTATGTTTGGGTCTTTCATATACCTGGAATTAATTTCTGGGCACACTATAAAGAAAGGATCAATTTTTTGCACATACATAAGTAATAATTTTTGGACCATCTCTTCTTTACTCATTTTTAATGATAGCTTTCTGATATATCAAATATATTTTTATTCTGATCCATTGCACTATTTTCCTCACCCTATGCTAATAACACATTGTCCTAAATGGCCTATCTTTGTAATAAGATTTGATATCTGACATTTTGGGCCTCCTCTTCCATAGACATATTTTAGAGTCAGCTTAAGTCCCAAGAGGGAAAAATATTCAGCTATTTAGAGTAGAATTTCATTAAATTTTTAGATTAATTTAGTCATGATTGGAATGTTTATTATAGTGAGTCTACTCTTCCATGAACATAGTTTATATCACCATGTAGTCTGTCTTCTGTTATATCTTTTAATAATGGGTCAGGATTTTCTACATGCAGGCCTTGCATGTTTTATTAGCTTTACCAAGTTATCTAATGAAATGACTGGGTCACTTTTGCCATTACAGCCTCTAAGTAGTTATTAGAGCATAGCTGTGTCATTGATTTATGTGAGTTCATATTGAATCCAGCAACCTTCTTCCAGCAACCTTGTATCTGGCACCTTTTTAATCAGTTCTATTTTTTGCATGTTATCTTAGATTCTCTATGTAAACAACCTTATTAGCTTATTTGTAAATAAGGGCAATTTTCTCTCTTCCTTACTAATTCTTATGTATCTCCTTTTTTTATTCTGCTTCTTTTGTGCTTATTAGAATCTCCAATAAAATGTTAAATAGATACGTTCATAGGAAGTATCTGGTTCTGTTTTCAACATAATAGAAATGCTTCTAATCGTTCACGACAAGTACAATGCTTACTATTATTTTTTAAATAAATACTTTTTAACCAAGAGAGACTTCCTTTCATTACTATTTTTCCTAAGAGTTGTAATCATGAATAAGTGTTGAATTTTATTCAACACTTTTTTATGCCAAATGATATAACCGTATCTTTTCCTTCTTAAATATGTTAAGGTGTTGAATTACCTTAATGAATGTTCTAGTTTTAAACTGCCTTTGCATTTCTGGAATAAGATGTTGCCATTTGTAATTTATTTAAAAATTAAAACCAATTACCTTAATCTATTATAATACGGGTTATATCAATAACCTTTCTACATAAGTGTTTTCTAAGCAGTATTATTTGTCTTCAGGATAAAGCCACATATCTAATCATCTCCTTGCCCTATTTAAAATCTTTCAATGGCTCTCTATCAAAGACAAGATCCTTTGTTGTACACAAAAGTTTCTTCATGACATAATCCCCAAATTGCATCTCTAAATTCTCTGCTTATCTCTGGCTCCTTTTCTTTGCTTATTGCATCTAACTTGTCATCAACACTTGCTAACTTTCTTTAAAGTATATTACTTAATGTGTGTGTGTGTGTGTGTGTGTGTGTGTGTGTGTGTGTGTGTGTGTGAATGCTCCTGCTTCTATATCTACAGTCGGTTGTTTACTTCAAGAATCTCTCATCCAGATTATTGCAATGGGATCCCAAATGGTTTCCTGGACTGATGTTGTAAAGCACAGATTGATTTATGTCACTCATTTTTTAAAAATCCTTCAATTAGTTGTGTGCTAGAGTTTGCTCACACTGGCTTCTGAGGGTCAATTGTTAATATTCACGAGTTTGGTAAGCTAGTTGTTAAATTGATGTTAGCTTGGAATTGACCATGCTAGAAAAAAATAGTAAATTCTACAAATCGGTGATTTTTTTTTTTTTTGAGAGCCAATTTTCCAGCATGCCACTGAAGAGAGCCCTTCACTTGTGAGATGAAAAACACTGCCCATAATCAAGCTTCTATCTTGTGCCCTACTCAAATTTGTAGTTTCCAGAGCTCTTATGCTTTGATTTTGCACTGTCTTCCTTCTGGTTGTAATTCACTTCCTTTCTTCAGCCCATAGGCCTCTCTGCCTAAACTCGGTTCAATATTCTTCCCCTAAGGAAGCACTTACGGGATTCCTCTTTCCTGCTCTTCTACAAAATCCACTCGGCACATGATGCCCTCCCTAGTCACTGGTTCCTGGTTCTGTACACTCCTTAACATGCAAGCTCCTTAAAGGCATGCACTCTTATTCCTCATCTCTTTGTCCCCCTGTAGTTAATACACTATCTGGAACATAACATAAATGTTGGCCATAAAAATGGTGGTACATAAATGTTGGCCAAATAAGAAAGGAATAAAAAAAATTTTTTTCCTCTTTTTTTTTATATCCATGTTTCCTTCATGCTCACCTCCTTTCCAAGCCTTAACTCCCTGCCATCTCCTAGGCCTGCCCCATAAAGAGAACTCCAGCATGGCACCACATCTAATTCCACCCTCAGCCACTAAGCAGAACTAGTAAATTGACTCCAAACCCAGAGAATATCCCCATATCCAGAAAGAAACCAAAATGAATGGGAATTCTTATATTTCTTTCCATCTGGCTGGAGAGAACTGGAAAAGGTTACTGTAGTGAAATTGGTGAAAGAGGGTATCTATTGCTGCATCACAAACTACCCCAAATTTTGGTGACTTAAAAGAACCATTTTATTTTGCTCACAATCTTGTGGGTCAAGAATTCAGGAAGGCCTCTGCTGGGCAGTTTGACACTTATCCACGAGGTCTACAGTGGTGGAGCTGGGGCTGGAGGGCGGCCTGCTTCCAAGATATGTTCCACGACCCGCTTCCTCACTCACATGTTCAGCATCTCTGTGTTCTTTGGCCTCTCTCTCCATGTGATATATCACACGCCAGGGCTCCTCCAGTGGCTTGGGCTTCTCACAGCATGGTGATCTCAGTACAGTTGTCCTTAAACCACACCTCTCTTCCAGAACAAGGTAGAAACTGGCAGTGTTCCCAAAGGGTAGCCACAGAACAGGCATAAGATTACTTCTCACATACTCTATTGGTCAAAGAAGTCCCAGCCAGCCCAGATTCAAGGAGAGAGGGAATAGACCCCATTTTCAATGAGTATCAAATACTTTGTGACCATCTTTTATCTGCCACAGTGGTGACTGATTGTTGTCTGTTGGGAATGAGGATAGCAAAGCTACACTAAGAGGAAAATAGGAGGTCCAAAGGTATCCCCCATGGAAATAGTTGCTCTACTATTTCTGAGCAGAGTAAAACCTGCCACCAGACAGTTAATCACATCCCAAAGGAAAGTGCTTGACTCATTATTTTCTAACATTGACCCCGAATCCATCCCGGCTACCTTAATACCCTCTTAGCTAACCTCTAGCAATTCCTTAAGTCAGAAGAGTAGGTAGAATATGTTCTTTAACTATAGCTATTAGAGAAAAAGTCTTCCCTCACATATGATGGGCAGTGAGTCAAGAAGTCATCCTCACTATAGCAGAGAAAATAGAAAGGATCAAACCAGCTAAAAATGGTCAAAATGGAAAGGTATGGTGGGTAAATCACTCAGCCATGCTACTAGAAAGGGAAAGCAGCAAAAACAGGCCCACAAAACAAGCAAGCAAGCTGAGCTGGTTTTTTTCCCAAGACATCTGTATTTCAAGGTTTTAATGTGTTTTCTGAGGAATATAAACTTTAATCATTAAAGGCTATTCATGCTTGCAGATCACTGTATTGGTCAAGGTTAGACAGAAAACCGATGGCATACTCACAAGGGGTGAATGAAAATAATGGGAACATTAAGGAAAATCAACACACACAGTGAAGCTCAGGGTACAAACCACAGCAGGAAGATATTATGACTCTGGGCCTAAGGGGTCAGGGAAGAAGCTGACCCTGGAAGCCAATAAGAACTAAAGTTCCAGGAAAGAGCTGCCTGGCAAGAACTGTGGCATAGGCAGGAGAAAGCCACGGCCACACCGTAGCACAGAAGGAGGGAACTTTGTCAACTATGCCCTGATCACCCTGTGCTCCCTTCTTCGAATCTCCTGCAGGGCCTCTCTTAGCTGGATGCAACTGGAAGGAGACAGAACACAAAGAGAGCTTTTTCGACACGGTCTGTAGGATTTAGCCTACTGGAGCACACAGCTCACACAGGGTGGGAAAGTGTAGAAACTGGATCTGGAGAGACAAACGTAGATTACACAACCAAGTATTGGCCTGGTAAGAATATTCCACTTAATTTACATAATATTTGAATATATGCTAATAATGATATCTCTTTAGAAGAAGAATCTTGGAATTATCTTTATCTTCTCCCTTTGTGTACAAAGCTTTTAAAAATATTTGAATCCATTTGATCCTTATCTTAAACAATGTGTATGGAAGATTTATTTAAATTGACATTGTAGAACTAATAAGCTTATTAAGCAGACTAAACATAGCAGACTATTGGACTATCAACATAGAAGATAGATTTAAAATAGTGATTTCTGATGAAAAAGGAAAATGGTAAAGCAATCAAAGCTAAGCTAATTATGCATGTAGGAAAAAACACGCCAAATTAAGTATAATTGGTGGCTCTAAAGTAGAAAACCCAACAAAGGGCACAGAAGACATATTTAAAGGTAAAATGCAAAAAGATTTAGAAAATACAGAAATGATGACATATGAAGATTGAAATGAATATATAACCCAGGAAAATATTGTTTCAAATCCCTCAAGTCCATGGCATATTTGAATTGATATATTGAACTCAACAATGAATTTTATTTCAGGCAGAAAAAATGAAAAAGAAAGCAAAACATTATGCATGACTCAGACATCTCCAGATCAATATTAAATATCAGAAAACAATAATGTCTACAAAATTTCAAAAGGAAAACTTTTAAGCTAAGAATATGATTAAATTAAAGGAAAGATGGCCAAACTAACAGCCACCCATCTTTTTCTTGGCTAACAGAGTTTAGTTTTCCTTTTTCTGGCAGCAGCACACCCATCAGCCCAGTACATGAATCACAATTGGTCTCAGGCAGGCACAGCAATGTATGTGGTTGATGCAGAGTGTGGCACGGGCCCACTTCTGATGATTGATACCTGAGAACAAGTCTGATTAAGATGCCAGGAAAAATTTTCCCAAAAGACTGGTAAGAGAAAAGTCCTTTTATACCTCCCCTTTTGATTCCTGCCTTGATAGCTAAGGTGTGAGAGCAGATGGCTTAACAGTCCAGCAGCAATCTTGCAACAGTGATGGAAGACGTCACCACACAGCAATGGCAGAACACAAGGACTGAAGAAGCCTCGGAGTTTAATGACATCCTGCAAACATTAGAATCAACATAGGGACTGTTCGCTTCTGGGCTTCTTAAGTAACTCATACAAGTTTTGGCATATTAAGCTATTATTAGTCAGATATCCATTTACTTGCCACCAAAATTATTCTAAGAACATTCTTCCCATTAACAAAATCCTCTGCATAGCAATTAAATCTAAGCTCCTTGGGGGCAGAAATTTTTGTTGGTTTTGTTTACTGATGTCTTTCCAACGCTTAAAAGAGCTCAATGGCATAGCAGGTGTAAAATAAATATTTGTTGAATGAATTACAGTAAAAAGCAAAACAAAGTAAACATGTTTTATCTAGGAGTTTAAATATTAGAAGCATCCCAATAGCAAAATTGTCCTGAAATTTCTTTAGAAGGATCCCTCTAAAAACAAACAAACAAACACAAGCCTGGCTTACTAATTCAAAATCCATGTGTCTATGGTCCATGGCACATGGCTAGGATGTGTCAAGAAAACTGTGAGTGATTGGTTGGTAATGTCCCCATTCATGCAGTACAGATTACATGGGTCAGATCACACAGAACCAATGCAATAACACTGGGTGCTCTTGAATATTTCATAAGAGTTGAGACAGTTCAAAAACATGTATATGTTTTAGTGTGTAACAACCATTCTGAAACATCAATTTGTAATAGTGTGTGTATATACATATGTTCAATATCCCATATTAAAATTCCTATAGTAGAAGGAAAACCTAAGAGAATATATCCAGATGATGTGGGGATGGATTAAATTGTCTAGTTTAATTTTCGATAAGCTAAACCCTGTGGTGAATTGATCTAATCTCCAGAAACATCATTTTTCCAGAGCAGAGCAGGACATAGGAATTCTAGGAGAATTATCTTCTAATGCACATTTTCAGATGGGAATGTTCACTTGAGAAAGCCAAGACATTTATAAAATAGAAATTAAAAAGAAAGATATTTCTTGTTATCTAGAAGAACAGTTCCCAAATATTATATCAACTCTCTGGTGTATATCAGTGAGCTAAGAGACATGTCATGAGTAATTTGAGGATAATAACCATTAAAGAACTGATGTACTTTATAAATAACTTAGAGAAAATTCAAGGTTACCTCTGTGAAAGCATCCCTCTTGCAGTCTGATGTTTCCTTAAAATGTTATGCTGGATATCACCCACTTCCGGGACCTTGCTCTGTGCCCCAGAGGCTGATCTGAATAGAGTACATCAGTGGGGTCTGTGGGGGGTTGCCAGCAATAGCCACACAGTCCTCCCTGACCTGCATCCACACCCGTGTGCAATGTGTCTTTGTTGCTCTTCCCACCAAGAGGAAGAGTCTAGTTATCCACTTCCACCTTCTCCTCCAGCCCCAGGAATCTCAAAAGCCTTGTGACTTACTTTGACCTATAGAATGTAGTAAAAGTAAATTGTGAGAGTTCTGAACCTGACTCTGGTCCTAAGGAGGCCTTACAGCTTCTGCCCCCTCTTAGAACCCAAGACCGCCATAGGCAGAAGCCTGGGGTAGCTTCCTGGAGGATGAGAGACCCCCAAATGGAGAGAGAGGCCCAGCCGAGACCCAACACCAATTGCCAGACATGTGAATGAGGCCACCTTAGACCATCCTGCCCCGAGTGAACCATGAGGTGGCTATAACCATATGAGTGGACCCAGGAGAAGAATTGCTCAGGTGAGCTCATTCCAAATTGCTGAGCCACAGAATCTCAAATTCAAAGAAAATTCAGTGACGTTTCTAGTGAGTTCAGTGGCCTGGGGCATGTTGATAAATTCCTTTCAAGGTGAAGTACAGGTTGCTGTATCTGGTCACTTTTATTACTATTTTTAAAAAACACCTAGTGGGTCTCTTCAGATTTTGAAAACAACATATACCTCATTTGGTCCAGCTACTCTACCCGTTTTCCAAGTAACATAAAGGCTGCCCATTTTGATTAAGAACCAGAGGAAGAAAAGGCATGGATCAGGTCAAAGCTGTCATTCAAGCTGCTCTGGCACTTAGGTCATATAACCCAGAAGATCTGACAATGTTTGAAGATAGGAATGATTTGTGCAGCCCTTGGCAGGCTCCGGCAGAAGAATCACAGCACAAACCTTGAGGAATGTAAAGTGAAGCTATGCCATACTCTTTAGATACCATTCTTTTGAAAGTTTGTAGCTTGCTAGACTACCTAGTAGACAGCAAATGCTTGACCAAATTACTAGGCAACCTGAGGTACCCCATCGTGAACTGGATATTGCCTAATCCAACACATTACGGACTTGGCCGTGCGCTGCAGCACTCAGCATCAAGTGGAAATGGCATCTACAGGTGGGGCTGCCAGGACCTGGCGGCTCAGGTAAATTGCATGATAGAGTAGCTCAGACTCCCATGGCTCCTAGTCCTCCTGCGTTGCCTTCTTGCTCTCTATTTAGTGCACATTGCCTCTTGGAGAAGTCACAATGACCAGTTAGTTAACTGAGGAAGAAAAAGTCCAAGCTTGGTTTACAGATGGTTCTGTACAAGATTCTGGCATTGTCCAAAAATGGACAGCAGCAGCCATATTCAGTAGTTAGACCCAAGGGATAACGAAGTCAATAAAGAGAAATCCTTGAAGAACTTCAATTAATGTACCTCTGGCTATTAAATTTGCCTCTAAAAAAGATTACCAGATCTCTCTCCCCACTCTCTCTCTCCCTCTCTCTCTCTCTTTTCCTCCTACACACACACGCTGATTCATGAACATGGACTCAAAGTTTGGCTAGAAAGTCAGGGAGTTGAAAGTAAGATGATTGTAAATTTTGTCACCATGGCAGCCTGGGGAGGAGGTATATGATTATGTGGCTAGACCTTTCTTAATGGGCACAACCGTGAAAATATTTGTATCATGCATCGACGTTCACCAAACAGCAACCTTAGTGGAGGAGAATCTATACAGTCAGGTGGATACAATGACTAATTCTGTGGATGCCAGTTAATCTCTTTCCCCAGTCAACCCTATCTTTAACCAATAAGCTCATGAACAGAGGGCATGGTGGCAGGGATAGAAATTTACATGAGCTCGGCAACATGGACCTACAGTCATCAAAGCCAATTTGGTCACAGCTACTGCAGAATGTCTAACTTTCCCAAAGCAGGGACCAACAATGAACACTCACAATATTTATCAATTAAGTTTGCTGTCTTCTATGGGAGTGGTTCATGGCATCCTGAAACAATTACAAAAGTAACATCAAAGATCATGATCAAACAGCACCATAACAAATATAAGAATGAAAAAGCTTGAAATATTGTGAGAATTATCAAAATGTGACACAGAGACATGAAGTGAGCACCTGGTGTTGGAAAAATTGAACCGATAGACTTGTTCAATGCAGAGTTGCCACAAACCTGTAATTCATAAAGAAAAAAAAAAACACACTGTCTGTGAAGCACAATTAGGCCAAGTGCAATCAAACGAGGTAGGTCTGTGCTTAGAACCACTTCCGTCATGGAAGAAGCAGTGCTCTGTTCTCACTGAAAGAGAAACTTCCCTGGATGTGGATTTTTCCCTTTTATCCACAATGCTTTTGCCAAAACCAGCATCTTTGGACTTCTTAGATGTGCTATTCACCCTCTATAACTTCTGACCAAGAAAGATTTTATAGCAAACGAAGGATAACAACAGACCGTGCTCATGTGATTTACTATTTACTGTATTGTTCCATGAATGAGCTGGCTCTGTGAAATGGTGGAAGGGCTTTTCAAAGACGCAGTTTTGGTACCAGCAGGGTGGCAACCCTTTGAAAGGATGTTAAATGCCCAGAATGAGCAATTGATGCATAGGAATTTCTTCCTTGCCATGATTCCCAGGTCCAGATATCAAGATGGAATAGGGATAGTTCTTCATATTTTCCCTTAATGACCTACTAGCAACATTTTATAATCAATTCCAGCAACTTTACACTTTTTTGGCTCAGAGAGTTTAGTTCCCAGGGGAGAAATGTTTCCACCAGGGGACACAGCCGCCGTTTCATTAAACTGCAAGTTGGATTGCCACCTGGACATTTCGACCTTCTCAGTCTCTGAACCATAAGGCAAATCTAGGATTACTGTACCAGCTGGGATAATTGATTCTATCAGGGGATTTGGGGTTGCTATTAAACAACAGCATCAAGGAGGAGTATGTCTGGAATGCAAGAGACCTTCTGGGTACCTCTTAGTACTCCTACATCCTGTAATAAAACTTAATGAAAAGTTACAATACAACACACACAGGACTGAAAATGGTCCTTTTTTGCTCTTGTATGAATATATTTGCATAATATTAACCAAGTCTTTTTCTTTTTTTCTCTTTCCCATTTTCAAACTATCTAGCATAAGATATATTAGTGGTTAACCTTATATCTCAGGAATTGAGTTACAGGCTATCAAAGGGGAGTGTGATTCAGCTAAAAGGGAAATGAATACCATCAGATGGATAAAGTGAACAGGCAGGACTTTGTATTTTCCTGTGAACTAAAAATAAAATCCTAAGCTCTCTGCCAATGGAAGGGACTCCTCTTGGCCAAGAGGACCCCAAAAACACCTTCAAACTGAGTTCCCAGCCATGACATGATGGGCTGGGAGAGATAAAGCACAATTGCATGTGTATGATTTCCCTTCGTAAATATTCCTGACCTCTCCTACAGCTTGTCGAATGTGTGTATTTGACCACCCCCCTCAGTATAAAATCCTGTTCCCTTTTGTCTCTTCTTGGAAGCACGCGTGCCTGGCTTCTAGCCAAGGCTCTGCTTCCCCACCTGTTGGAACGGCCGCCCAATAGGCTGCTACCCCTGATAAGAAATAAAGCTCTCTTTTTCCCAAAATATAAACCTAATTATTATTTTTTTTAAGTTAACATGCCTTTTGGCAGAAGGTTTCTGCATTTTTACGTTTATGAGGCATTATGGCTTCATGTTAAGCAGAAGCATGATTTTGCTTGCATTTTTATTTGGAAGATAGGTGTGGTTCGAAAGGCATGTGTAGGGGTCAGCGAGAAGGAAAGGGCAGTGCTGACTGTGCTGTGTCAACTTGGCTGGGGCGGGGCAGAGTGTCCCACGTTTCCCTCCCCTGAATGATTCCGGATTCCAGTTGTCCAAAAGAGTAAAATGTTCAAAATTTGGAAGGCAGCAGTGAATCAGTCACCATCACTCTCTGAAGGTCGCTGTGGTCAGATGCAGGGAGAGAGAGGCAGAAATGTCCACCAGGCTCCATGTTGTCACGTGACCCCTTTCCGTGTCCAGCTCTTCTTCCAGGCAGCTCACTCTGCCGACCCAGTGCCTGCAGACCCACCTCCAGAAGCTTGGCTGTGGACCCACAGAGGGGGTCGCCACACAGATCCTTTCAGCATCACTTTGAAAGTTGTACAAACATGTTGTTTCTGATTGAGCAGTTGGTACCTCCTTTTCTGATCCTCTTAGTCTTTCTGGACTTTCATTCCCCACCTCCTCCGACAAATGGGTCAGGTCTAATTTCAATCATGAATCCCTTATTCCCTAATCTCATAATGATTTTGCTCCCTGAATGAATCCTGACTGAGACCGTTTATTTGTGTCTTGGCTTCTAGATGGGTTCAGCTGATGGGGAAGAGCTGACGAGACCTGATCAGGAGGTCGGTCAAGGAATTTACTCCCCTGGTTCTCCCACATGCTGCTGAGTCACGCTAGGCAGACGTTGTCCTTAACCACAGGTCACAGCTCCCATAGGTCAGCCTCGCCACAGAACTCTTTCCCCGTCCAGGCTCCTGTCATTGTTCTCACTCCTTGTCCCTGCAGGTCTTTTCCTAGCCCTGGGGAATTGCACTGTCGCTTCCGGCTTCCCTTCACCCTGCCCACGCCTTTGTAAACATTCACTTCAGTAAACTCTCCTCAAGTTCAAGTATGACTCATAGATGTAAATGTAAGAGCTAAAACCACAAAACTGTTAGAGGAAAACATGGCCCTTGGGTTAAGCAATGGTTTCTTACAAATGATAACAAAGGCACAGGCAACAAAAGGAAAAACAGATGGATTGGACTTTAAAATTTTAAACTTTTGTGCTTCAAAGGACAACATTTAAAAAATGAAAACACAACTCACAGAACGGAAGAAAAAAATTTGCATGTCATGTATCCGATAAGAGTCTAGTATCTAGAATATGTATATATTTTAAAAATCTCTTGCTACTCAACAACAAAAAGACAACCTAACTTAATAAATAGGTAAAGCTTTGAATAGACATTTCTTTAAAGAAGATATATAGTTGGCCAATAAGCACGTGAAAACATGTTCAACATCATTAGCCATTAGGGAATGCAAAAATATAACCACAAGGTGAAATTCTAGTGTCACACTCACTAGAATAATTTAAAAAGATGGACAATGACAGGTTTTAACAAAGATGTGGATAAATTGGATCTCTTACAAATGGCTGGTGGGAATGCAAAGAGTCGCACTTACTTTGGTTAAGTCTTGTAGCTCCTCAAAATGCTAAACAGAGAGTTACTATGTGACCCAACAATTCTACCGCTAGGTATAAACCCAAGATAAATGAAAACATACATCAATACAGAAACTTGTACATGAATGTTTATAATGACATTATTGATAAAAGTAAAAAAAAAAAAAAAATGGGAACAACCCAAATGTCCATCACCCGATAAATGGATAAACATGTCACACTTCCATACAATGAAATATTGGCAATAAATAGGCGTGAAGTACTGATACATGCTGTAACATAGACAAACCTTAAAAAATTATGCTAAGTGAAAGGTCCAGTTATAAAAAATGCCATATTATATGATTCCATTTATATGAAATGTCTAGAATAGGTTAATACATTGAGTGGTTGCCAGGGGCTGGGGACAGGGCAAAATGGGAAGTGATTGTTAATGGATATGAGATTTCTTCCTGGAGTGATGAAAACATTTTAAAGGTAAATAGCAGTGCTGGTCGTACTACTCTGTGAATAAAGTAAAAACCACTGAATTTCAATTATAACTTTAGAAAGATGAATTTTATGGAATGTAAATTACATTTCAATAAATCGGTTATTTAAAAAATTAAGAGTATTATCTGCTTCCTGCTAGGACCCTGCCTGATAATGGTTGAAATAATATATGTCCCAGCCTATTTTATTGTAAAATCTGGTTTTACCCACAGGGTCCATCTTG
>RJWJ010002453.1:0-101189 GCA_004363605.1 Indri indri
GGAAGGAAGGAGGAAGGAAGGAAGGAAGGAAGGAAGGAAGGAAGGAAGGAAGGAAACAGGCCCAAATCAGATGGTTATACATGGCCTCAATGAGAAAGTGATTGCTAAGACAAGATCCTGAGGAAACAGGGGTGCTAGCCATGAGAATATCTGAAGGAAGAATGTTTCTAGACAGAGCACATAGCATGTGCCAAGGCCCTGCAGTGGGTCCATGCCTGGTGAATCTGGGGAAGATAAAAGATAGCAGCAAGATCAGTATGGCAGAAGCGGAGTGAGTGAGGAGAGGAGCAGTGGGAGGGGAGGTTTAAAAGAGAACAAGGACCTATAGTGTGTGGGGCCTGTGGGTTACATTGAGGACTTCGGTTTTTACTCTGAGTGAGATGGGAGCCGTGGGAGGATACTGACCAGAAGAGTGATGTGATCTGATTTTCTTTTAACAAAATCACTCTGGCCACTTTGTTGAAAATAGATCACGGGGCAGAAGTACAAGGGTAGAAGCGGTTAGGAAGCTGTGATCACAATCCAAATGAGACATGATGGTGGCCCAGAACGGAGGGGTAAATGTGGAGGTAGTTAAGCAATGGATGCTACAAAAATCTCAGAAGAAGGGAAAAGCACTTTTGAGACTCTGGCACACTGATCAACAGGTAACTCCCTCTCATTTTAAAACGGATGAAAATGCATTACAAGTAGAATCTTCAGATCTCAGGGAAAGGCCAAGGGTGGCCTAGAAAATAAACTTTAGTGTCTGAGATCACATCTTATATGGAGCATACACCATTTAGGTAAGGGTTTATTAGTTATTTTAAGGTCAAGGCCATGCTCTCACGAAGTGTCATCTTAGAAGGTTAGTTGTAGGTCCTATTGTAAAACAAGTCAAGCTGGGAAAATAAAATAACATTTCTCTTTGCAGCTGCTCCAAGAAAAACTCCAATCGTGCATTTTTTAACAGAAAAACAAAGAGTATGAGTCTAGGCCAAAGAACAAGGAAGTTCCCAGGGAGCAGGAATTCTGGGCAGCAGGCACAGGTAAGCGAGGCAAGACCCCAAGGAAACCGCCAGCTGTGGTCATGCCAGGCTCTTGGCCAGCCCCTTGAGGGTCAGTTTTCAGCAGGCTGGGACAGCTGTGCTGGCCTTCGGGAGGTTTATTGAGTTCCTTAAGCTCTCAGTGGGAGACACATACCAGCATCTCTCTGCTTCTCAAACAGAAGAGGCATTGCTTTTCTCTTCTTTCCTACAAAACCCAGAAAGTTGGAGTGAGTTCTACTGAGAGGAAATACCTGCTCCAAGGCATAATGTCAGGGATAAGTTCTAAGTCAAGAGTCTCACATGAAAAAATGCTTGTTGTCTCTAATCATCAAGGAAATGCAAGTCAAATCCGCAATGAGATATCACCTAACTCCAGTGAGAATGGCTCTTATCAAAAAGTTCCAAAACAACAGATGTTGGTGTGGATGTGGAGAGAAAGGAACACTTATACACTGTTGGTGGGACTGCAAACTAGTACAACCTCTGTGGAAAGTAGTATGGAGCTACCTCAAAGAACTAAAAGTAGAACTACCATTTGACCCAGCAATCCCACTACGAGGTATTTACTCAAAGGAAAAAAAGACATTTTATAAAAAAAAAAAGATACTTGCGCTCAAATGTTTACAGCAGCACAATTCACAATTGCAAAGATGTGGAAACAGCCCAAGTACCCATCAATACATGAGTGGATTAATAAAATGTGGTATATGTATACCATGGAGTTCTACTCAGCCGTAAAAAACAAACGGTGATCTTTTGTAACAACCTGGATGGAACTAGAGACCATTCTTCTAAGCAAAGTATCCTAAGAATGGAAAAACAAACACCACGTGTACTCAATACTAAATTGGAACTAATCTGTCAACATTTGTGTACACATATGGAAGTTAAACTCAACAGAAATCAAGTAGGCAGGAGGAGGGAGAAGAGGATGGGTAAATTCACGCCTAACGGGAACAATGCACACTATCTGGGGGATGGGCACACTTATAACTTTGACTCAAACTATACAAAGGCAAATTATTTAACCAAACGTGTGTACCCTCCTAATATTCTGAAATTTTTTAAAACAAAAAAAAGAGTCTCGGGGACATTGGAGGGGAGGGAGAGGGGAGGAGAGGAAGGACTCTGAAACCCAGAAGGTTCTGTGACCTTGTTAGGGCTTTGCCTACCTTCGAACCCTAACTACACTGGATATGCAAACTGGGCTTAGTATACGCAAAGGCATAGAAAATCATTCTCCATTGAGAGGCACAATGAGGTTGGAAGATGTCAGGACAATAATTATTTATTTCCTGGCTCCAAGGAAAGGGAGAAGCCCAAGATATGTTTCAACCCTTAGGAGAAAAAAAATTATAATACTAATATCATTATATTGATTAGATTCTCTTGGTGACAAATGGTAGAAAAATGAATCAAACTAACTCAAAAATTCTCAAAAAGAGAATGTATTGGCTCATCTGTCTGTGAAGTCCAAGAATGGACACAGACATAGACAACATTTGCATGTTGGGCATAGCAGATTCCAGGGGCTCAGATGATACGGGTTGCCTTTCTTTCTCCTTCTTTGAGTTCTACTTCCAATTCATGCTGGCTTCATTTTCATCCTCCTACGATGTAATTAGACTTAGCTTCTTGGTAGCATCTCCCCACACCCCTGTAGTCCCCACTTATCTGCAGTTTCACTTTCCATGGTCCAGACATATTAAATGAAAAATTCCTGAAATAAACAACTCGTAAGGTCTCAATTGGATGCCATATTGAGTAGCATGATAAAATCTCACACCATCCCGTTCCATCCTGACTGGGACACGAATCATCCCTTTGTCCAGCATCTTCATGCTGTATACACTACCCGCCCATTAGTCTTTGATGTCATCTGCTCCTGACATCCAACAATTGACATTGTCATGGCTCAGTAATCCAGGATCTCCCAAAGCACATGATCGTCCTTTAGATGTATCATCAGGTCAGTAGCAACCTAATGCTATGTCACAATGCCTACGTCATTCACCTCACATCATCTCATCACTTAGGTATTGTATCGTCTCACATCATCACAAGAAGAAGGGTGAGAACAGTACAATAAGATAATTTGAGAGAGGGAGAAAGAGACAGGTGCCATATTCACATGATCTTTGTTCTATTTTAGTATTAGTTATTGTTAATCTCTTAGAGTGCCTAGTTAATAAATTAAACTTTATCATAGGTGTGTGTATATAGGGAAAAAACATAGTGTGTATAGAATTCAGTACTATCCGTGATTTCAGGCATCACTGGGGATGGTGAAATGTATCCCCCATACAGCTGAGGACTCAGGAGCCCTTTCTACCCATTAACACAGAGATTAATTCCACCTTTCCCAATGTTGTGGATGTCTCATTTTTGCGCCGTGTGTCTACTCACCACCCTATCTCTGCATCCAGGCTGAATTGTATGTATGGCATCAGCAGGTTTCCTCATTTTCTGCCTGTCATTTGGGTTCTGCCAGTGGAGAGCATGTGTAGATAGAAGGAAGGGTAAAAATGGGATCAGGATATTAATCCCCCAGATCCCTCCTGGATGGCAGCCATGAAGTATAATGGACCGAATGGCAGCTCTTAGCTAACTCTTGTCTAGAGGAGCTAATACTTCCCAGCTCTGAAAGTCCATAATTCCATATTTCTCTTTTTTCCCCCCTAGTTCTCTTCTTTCAGCTTATCCTACCTATTTCAGTTTTAGGAACTACAAGTGTCCTCCCTTATCTTTGAAGTCACTCTTCGATTTCTTTTGGCCTGAAGTTTTCAACCTTGGATTCCAGAATGTCTTTTCTTGTTCCGATATCCGGGGTTGGGAAACATTTAATGTTTAAGGGTATATAACTGAAAGTGGGCAAGTTCTCTTTGATTAATCCTAATAAAAGACATCTCGTATGATGATTTTTGCAATCTGAGTGTCTTCCCACAATCTCCTATCTCACCAATCCACATAAGGAAAGATTCCAAGTCACTATCACAACGCCTTCTGTACCCAGCAAGGCATATATTACCTCTAATGCATTTTTAGAAAGCAAAAATTGGTCATATTTATTTCCAATTCCAAGGTAAACAATAGCTCCTGACACCAGCAACAGTTATGATAGGGTTCATTTCTACCCAACAAATTTAATTGGCTATATTTCTAGAGTGCCAGCATCAGCAGTGCTTCGCTGGTTCATCAATGGCTGTTATTTCATCTGCCAAATGAAGAGGAGGGCATAAATTCACAGCAATAAAGATGTTTAGTGGTTAAATAGTCTCTAGCATACATGACTGCTATATTGAAGAATGAGCTTGCAGACAAACTATTATACTGGAAACTTGCTCTGTGCAGTTCAAGAAAAAATAGAATTGAATAGATTCATGGAGCCCTAATTTAGTTTTTAAAGATCCAAAGCCTTCATCAAAAGATGACTTATGAAATTGCTCTGCAGAAACAGAAGTGGAAAATTACATAGTAGGTAAAACAATAACCCTTGGTATCAGAAAGACTTGGACTCGAATCCTCTCTCTGCTCCATGCTGGTTAGGTGACCTTGGGCTAGTCAATTAACCTTTTTAAGTACAATGTTCCCTTCTGTCTACTGGCATTAATAATATGCCAAGGTATAAGGTTGGTGAGGTCATTAAATCAGCTAACCTTTGAAAAGCAGTTAGCACAGTGCCAGACACAAAGTAAGCTCTCAAGAAATATGGGACTCTTTGCTAACAAAAGAACTATGTCTCTAAATACCCGAGTTCATCATGGCCATCATTCTCTTAAAGATCACTCCTGGTTTCCTTGGCAACAGAATAAGGTTGAAACTTTTTAAGATGCCACATAAGGTATTCACAACCTATTCCTGTCTCACCCCTTCAGATTCATACCTGGCTTCGTCCAATCCTGCATGTGTTTCTGCAGCCATAGTCAAGTTTTCACTGCATCCCGCCTGGTCATCATGTTGTGCCTTGCATATACTCTTCCCTTTGCCTAGAATGATCCTATGGAACCCTCAAGTCTCACCTTATCACTCGTATTCATTAAGTGCACGTTGCATGCCCAGCACTGTGATCAACAACTCTATGATGTGGTACTATTCTTGAGCATAAGAAGGAATCTAAGGCTTGACAAAGAGGACACACACCCAAGGATACATGTCCAGACAGTAGCAGAGTGGAAATTCAAATCAAGGCACTCTGACTCTGAAGTGGCTTATTCGTTTCCTCACTGCTGTGATGAATTACAACAAACTTAGTAACTTACAACAACACAAACTTCTTGTCTCACAGTTCTGGAAGTCAGACATCCAAAATGAATTTTACTGGGCACTAATCAGGGTGTCGGCAGGGCTGCATTCTTTCTGAAGTTCTTGGGAAGAGTATTTCCTCGACTTTTCCACCTTCTAGAGACCCACTGCATTCCTTGGCTCATGGCCCTTTCCTCTACCTTCTAGGCAAGGAGCATTGCATCTCAGATGTTTCTCTCTTCCTCTTCCTCTTTTTCTTCTACCTCCCTCCCCTTCCTCTTTCTTCCTCTTTCTGACTCCGCTACCATCATCACGTCTCTTCCACTGACTCTGACCTTCCTGCCTCCCTCTTATAAGGACACCTGTTATTACATTGAGCCCACCTGAATAATCCAGGATAATCTCAAGACTCTTAATTTATTCACATCTGCAAAGTCCCTTCTGCCATGCAAGGTAACCTATTCACAAATTCCAGGGATTAGGACACAGACATCTTTCAGGAGCCTACCATATTAGTTCACTTAACTTCTATATTATTTTGTCAACTTTCCCTGGGAAAGTTACCTTCTCCAAATTTTCCATGAACATTTCCAGGGACAAGTAACTACTCCTCTACTCCTCTTCTTTGGTTCCTCCCATATCCCTTTATTAGTACGTCTCCTTTTATACTCATCATACTGCAATGACATTAAGTTCTTTACATTTCTAGTTCCCTACCGCCCCCCCCCCCAATTAAATGACAGATTCTCTGGGACAAGGGGCTTTAGCACCCAGCCCAGAACCATGTACATAGGGGGCATTCACTAAAAGTTGGGTACATGGGTGGGTGAATGGAAGGATGAGATGATTGAAAATCACTGACATTCCTATTCTAAGATAACGGCCTCCACAGCCATTTTAAACAAATACACTCATGTAGCTAAAATGATGTTTCCAAAGTTACACATATCAAGAGTGAATACTGTTCTGCGAGATACAAGGGTGCCTCTTCCTGTTGATGCTTGATTTCTTCAGCAATGCAAGACTTGGGTGCTATCTGCCTACTAAATGCCAGGCCCCAGGGGCATAAAGATAAATTACATTCTTGCCACTGAGGAACTGGTAGTTTTAAGGGCAGATATATATCTGCCCAACAACTCAGCAATAGTAATAGATGCTGCTCTCACATCTGGTTTGGGAAAACCATTTGCATTGTCTTGTTGGAATCCCCAAAGACTCTGCAAAACCATGCTTCTGTAAAAAGAGAAAAACCACGGTTGTTAGTGTCTCTGAGGGGGCAGTGTCGCTTCTTGATTAAAGACACTCATTAGAAGGTGAGAGACTTGGGATTAAGCCCTATCTCTGCAACAAGGAGGTCATATGGTCTTGTTTAAATGACCTAACTCAATCTTCTCAAACTCCTCCCTCCTAAAAATGAAAAACATAAGCACACCTATCCTATTATCCTATAAGGATTTGTGAGAATTAGGTGAGAAAATGTTTATGAAGAGCTTAGCATAAAGTCCAGCATATTCTTTGCACCCAAGAAATGCTAACTATTAACTATCGTTTAGGACAATGCTTCACCTTTTCTGGATGTCAGCAATAACTCATTACTCAATGTGACAGAAGAATATTTCGAACTATTATCTGAAGTACTACTTACTACCTCCCAGTACAGCTGCTAATGTCAATCTTTGGCAGCCAAATGGATGATCACCCATTGCAGAAGAATCGGTCCACTGCTGAGAACAAAGCTGTCATCTTTAGCCTCCAAATGCTGGAGTGAGCAGGAAAAGATACTTTCTTCCTGCCCCCAGATTCTGTAAAAGATCCTCTAAGATGCAGATGGAGAAAAGAATTCGGATGAGATGGGAGAAGAGACAATGCAGGGGCCACTTCCTCTGTCTCCTCTCTGGGAATAAATCCTGATGATAGGAAGGGAAGACTGCCTCACAATAGATTTAATCCTCACACAGAGGACTGGCACCCTTTCTATTTCATTTCATGCCCTGGTTATTAGTAGTCTTATAGAGCTTGGAGTAAGATGTTAGGAAAAAGAGTAATTCTGCTTCTGCTGTGGTCCTTCAAAATATAAAGGACAACAATCTGCCATGTAGGAAAGACCCAGAAGGACTGAGGTTGGGCTGAAAAATCTGAATTTGGCCGCAGGGACACAGAGGACAGTGAACAACCTGAGGACCTGATGATGAGAGCTGGGGCAAAATCTGGAACATCTCAGAGGACAGAGAAGCTGGAAGCCAATGACCATGAGTGATGGAGGTCAAGTGCCAGTGTAGACAGGGCAACACATCCCAGACTCAGGCAAAACAAATCACACATCAAAAAACTCTAGCAAAGGACCAAGATCTGCACTTGGCTTCTCAGTGTCATCTTATAGAAATTGTCTGAGCCCCAGGGCATTGAAAATCAGGACTGAATTAGAAGGAAGAATAGAACCTCAAGATGGCTGTGTGGGATCTTCTGAATGGTACTGAGTTTTAACCCAAAAGCAGTTTAAATAAAAATCTCTGGATTGGATTGAGAAAATCCCTAAAAGGTCTAGATTAAACTTTTCTCTCTGCAAGACTGATGAGTCAGAAAATTGAAGAGTTTTAGAGAAATAAAGTTAATCTGTGTGCACCTGAGATTGTCACTTTAGGTTCATAGCCCATCAGCATTTGCCTTTCATTAACTCATTCTCTCCAGCGGAATATGGGCAATTTTACTGAATTAATCATACTGTGACAACTGTGTTTAGAAGATCTTGAGTTGCATTTTGCATTAAGTGTATTCCATTAGCAGTGCCATGGGTACTGAGCTACTGAAAAGATTAGCTGGAGGGTTGCGTGATTTAATGTATAGTTCTTGCCTAAGGAATTATGATAAGTCACATCTGCTAAATTAATCACCATTTGCTCAGGTGCTACCCCTCAGATGGAGGTAGCTATGAAAGAACAGAAAAGGAGAATGAAGAGCTTTAGAATAACAATTCTTCATGTGTTTAGAACCTGGGAGACTACTTCTGGAAATCAAAATGGTTACTGTCAAACTCGAGGGTTGGCAAAGTTTGTCTGTAAAGGGCCAGATAGTAAGTATTTCAGGCTTTGTGAGCCATAAAGTCTCTGTTGCAACCACTCAACTTCAATGTTAGAGCATGAAAGCAGCCACAGACAATGCATAATCAAAGGAGCATGGCCAGCTTCCAATAAAACTGTGGCCCATGGACCATAGTTTCCCAACCTCTGGTCTAGCTCATCTGCACTAAAGAAGGTCTCTTTGGCCATTAGACATAACACCTGGTGCCCAAAAGTGGACGTGCAACTATACTTACCTGATGGCAATATGGCAGAGATAGGTAACAGTGAACATTGTTGATTTTATTTTCTGGGCTACTTAGGATCTATTTCACTTGCTGTCCTTTGGAAACTACCATCACCCACCACCCTTGGTCCACATGCTTTTGCTTTGGGCGGACTCTTGGCCTTGTAGGAAGAGACTGTGATTCAAATCTAACCAGTAATCATACAAATCCCCCTGGCCACAGTGACTGGTGCAGAGCTAAAGAAGTGGTCCCAACTTGTCCCATCAGAATAAGATTTGTGACACATTCATCCAAGAAGAATCTCCCAGAAGTAGACCCAGAGACAAAGCTTTGAGTGTAAATGATTTATGTGAGAAGTGATCCCAAGGAGATACTGGTACAGAAGGGAGAAGAGAGAAAGGGCAACCAGTAAGGCTGTGTTATCAAGCAAGTTGCAACAAAGGGGAACAGAATTGTAGATAAATCCTACTAGGGAACTCTGAGAGGCACTGTAAAACAGGAGTCTCAGACGTAACCCACAGGGGAGTATGAGCCAGCTCTCATCAGTCATCAGGAGAGGGCTGCTCCTGGGGGTGTTAGTTCCCTGATACTTCTGGCCTGCCCTGAGCACTAGCAGAGCAGATGTTTCAGCTACCAAGGGATGAATGCAAGCAAAGAGATACAGATGCTAGGATTTTTGAAGTCAGGGTCCACTGCACTGAAATGAGACCAAAGGGGGATGTGGGTGGGATACCTACAGCATTTGCTACATAGAATTTGGTTAGTCACCCTTTAGGATTTTGAAGGAACTGGGGGCTTATTTGACTCAGGCTGGGTGTTGGAATCACACTGTGCTTGAAGTCATCCCATAGACATTTTAGTTATGTGAGCCAACAAATTTCCTTTTTTGCTTAAACTAGTTTTAGTCAAGTTTCTTATCAGACATATCAACAAGGAGAAAATAAAACACATAGGAAGTTAGAATTTATTTTCTACTGGTATTGAGTCATCACACAATCTGATAAATATTTTAGAATACATAAAATTCCTATATATATAGGAATTACATAATATATTTGATCTATATCTCATGTATAGATCATCTATACTTGTGTCTACACCTTTATCTATATATAGGTGTGTGGTACTGCATTCAGGAGAGAGGTACAAGAATGTGTTGGTTCTTAATAGTGCACAGATGGTTAAATAGGAATTTAGTGGAGGATCTCAGAAAAAGTTCATCAGACCCCCACAATCCTTCCATTCACCCACAAAACGCAAGCCCACGAATCTCTGCTTCAGCGAAGAGAAGCAGTTGTGCAAAGTTGCCCAGCAGATTCTCAGGAGCTGCTTAATAAAAGAGACAAATGTCTATTCGTCATGAGAACTTATTTTTGTCTGCAACCTCTGTGTTTGAGGTTTATCTCTCTTTTTCATTCTTTCCACTCCTATTTGCTAAATTGAATTAAAGGATTAGAGTTGCGATGGTCTGGACAAATAGAAGGCGATCGGAGGATAATAAGACCAGCGAAACCAAATGTAGTCATTTCAGGGAAAGTCAGAGAGTCAAGGGAGCAAGCAGAGAACGGCACATGCTTATGAGAATAGGAGAACTGTCAAGAAAAGTTTGAAAGAAAATCTTGCAATGCCTAAATCATGCAGCCCCTGTTTTTGCGTTCTATGAGGAAATGGAATATATTTCTATTATATTTTTGTTCAGACTACTATTTCATTCAATGCCATTCTATGTCGATACACACATGAAACCCTTGTGAATCTGGGATTCATGCAGTTCGGTCTATGGTATCTTATTCAAGAGACACAGTTCCAAGCCTAGAAAGAGATGGAGACGAATTCCTTTCATTCATTCAACATTTCTATTGACCATCTTCTATGCCAGCCACTATTCTAGGACTGGTGATTCAACAATGAACAAACTAAACAAAAAGCACAGCCTCACGGAGTTTACATTGAGCGAGGAAAGACAGATGATAAATAAAATAAATGAAATGCATAATAAGTGAGATTGTGATAAGCAATACACAGAAAAACAGCAGGAAAAGGACTTAGGAGTACTGAGAGGAGGGGGCTTATTTGAGATGGTAACTTTTGACCAAACACCTTAAACACCTGAAGGAGGGAAGGGAGTGAGTCATGCAGATATCTGGGGGAGGAACATGTCAGGCAGAGGGGACAGTAAGTGCAAAAGCCCTGTGGCAGGAGGTGCTAGGCTCAGAGGGTGCTCAGAACTGCAGGGAGGCCAGGATGAGTCTCGAGCCAGGGCTAGCAAACTTCTTCTGTGAAGGACCAGATAGCAAAACTTTTTCAGCTTTGAGGGCCACACAGTCTCCATCACAACCATCCCACTCTACCATGGATTTATACATCATTGTAATGACCTTAGGTTTCACTTTGTGTATTAGTCAGGGTTTCCCAGACAAATGGAATATATGTGTTTGTGTGTGTATAAAATAAGGAAGTGGTTCACATGATTATTGAGGCCAACAAGGCCCTAGATCTGCAGTCAGCAAACTACAGAGCCAGGAGAGCTCAGGGTGTAGTTTCAGTCTGAATCCACAGGCCTGAGAACCACCAGCGCCAATGGGGCAATCCCAGTCCAAAAGCCAAAACCCAGGAAGAGCTGATGTTTCAGTTCCAATCCTAAGCCAGGAAAAAACAAGTGTCTCCAGTCAAAGGCAATCAGGCAGGAGGAATTATCTCCTATTTCTGGGAGGGTCAGCCTTTTTGGTCTATGTAGGCCTTCAAATAGGGTGAGGCCCACTTACATTAGGGAAGGCAATCTGCTTTACTCAGTATGTTGATTTAAATATTAAACCTATTAATAGGTATCCTCACAGACACATCCAGAATAATGTTTGACCGAATATCTGAGTACCCCATGGCCCAGTCAAGATGACACACAATTTTTTTAATCAATAAGTAAAAATTGTATATAGTTCTGGTGTACAGCATGATGTTTTGATATATGCATACATTGTGAAATGGCTGAATCAAGCTATTTAACATGTGCATTATCTCACATTTTTTTGTGGTGAGAGCACATAACATCTACTCTTTTAGCAATTCTCAAGTGTGCTGTACATTGTTATTAACTACAGTCACCATGATGTACAAGAGATCTCTTGAACTTATTCCCCCTAAATGTAATTTTGCACCCTGTGACCAACATCTCCCCAATTTTCCCACCCCCTTAACCACCATTGTACTCTCTGTTTCTACAAGTTTGACTTTTTTAGATTTCACATATAAGGGCAACCATGACATATTTGTCTTTTTGTGCCTGGCTTATTTCACATAACATCATATCTGCTAGGTTCATCCATGTTGTTGCAAGTGATAAGATTTCATTCTTTCTGAAGGCTGAATAGTATTTCATTGTGTCTGTTTATCACATTTTCTTTATTCATTTATCTGTTGATGGACACTTATGTTGATTCCATATCTTGGATATTGTCAATAATGCTGCAATGAACATGGGAATACAGACATCTCTTGGACAGACTGATTTCATATCCTTTGGATATATTCCCAGTAATGGTATTGATGAATCATATTATAGTTCTATTTTTAATTTTTTGAGGAACCTCTATGCTGTTTCTCATATGGCTATACTAATTTACATTCCCACCAACAGTGTACAAGGGTTCCCTTTTCTCCCCACCCTTATCAACACTTGCTATCTTTCATCTTTTTAATAATATCCATTCTTACTAGGGTGAGGTGATGTCTTATCATGGCTTTGATTTGCATTTCCCTGATGATTCCTGACTCTGAGCATTTTTGCATATACTGGTTTGCAATTTGTATGTCTTCTTTTTAGAAATATCTACTCAGGTTCTTTGCCCATCATTTGATTGAGTTATTTGTTCTCTTACTACTGAGTTGATTGACTTCCTTATGTACTTTGGATATTAACCACTTACCAAATGTATGTTTTACAAATATATTTTCCCAATCCATAGGTTGTCTCTGTATTCTGTTGACTGTTTCCTTTGCTGAGCAGAAGCTTTCTAGTCAAATGTAATCCCATTTGTCTATCTTGACACATAAAATTAACTGTCACATTTTGCATGGGATGGGGAGCTTTTGAAGGGTTTTGAGCAGTGAAATGACATCATCTGATTTACCTGACAAAAATGAGGAAACCAGCTAAGAGCTATTCCAATAGTGCAGACAAGAGATAATGGTTATTTCAACAAGGTAGTAGCAATGGGAGTGATGAGAAATAATCAGATTCTGCTCGGTTTTTTTGTCACTAGCAACTGACTGAATTTTCTGATTATGTGGTTGTAAGTGTGGGGAAAAATTTTTCAGTAAAGTGGACTCTAACACTTTGTCCTGAGCAACTTAAAAGATCAAGTTGCCCCCAAATCAGATAGGAAAATTATTGATAAAAGCTGGTTTGGGGGAAAGGTTAGGAATTCAGTCTTGGGTTGTGTTAAAATGCTTATCAGATGTCCAAGTGTCAATGACAGTAGGTGGTTGCATATACTTGTCTGAAGCTCAAAATTGATAATTCAAGAGATCTAACTCAAAACTTCCACATTTACTCTATTTCCATTCCTCTTCTCTCCACAAGGCTGAAACTCTCTGGGGCTCTCATCTGCCACTGCCCAGCCCCTTCCCCACTGCACGTGCAGCTTCCGTCTCCTCCTTGTCTTCATTGTGGAGACTAATTGAACCTCCCTCCATGTCCCCTTCTCCACCTGTGCCCCGGGATCTGCTCTCCTTTGGTCTTTGCCAGATCTGCATCCCCAAGTCTCTTGGCTGGGGGAGGACAAGAAGTAAACGACAACAAGGAGGATGAGGACAGAATTTGGGCTGTAAATTGTGCGTTCTCTTTGGGGACCAATGAGGCTGGTAAAATCTGTGGACTTCCTTGAAGTAAATAATAGCAGTAATAATAATGTAGATATGTAGGTATATCAGTCAGAGGAGGCTAAAATTCATGTTAATACATATTTAATAGAATCATAGAATTTTAGGATTTTAACAACTCTGAAAGTTTAAAGATCATCTTGTCCCACAGTATCACTTATAAATAAAAAAACACAGATCAACAGCAGTGAAATAACTGTCTGAGCTTCACTTCTCAGAAATGTGTTTCTCTATTACTCACCATATCAGTGTAATTGTATATAGAGATATGTCTAAGCAGCGTAATTTATGGAACATCTATATGTAGCACTATGAGAAGTGCTTTATATGCACCATTTTGTTGGATCCTCACAACCCTATGAGGCAGCTAAAAGTGACCTACTTTTGTGAATCAGTGTCCAAGGGGCTCAGAGAGATTAAGTGACTGGCCCTGGGTCACACAGCTAAGCAATGAATGAGCCAGTACTAAAGCTTATCTAAGTCCAGTGCCTTTCCCAGGACATGGATGTCACTCGCTAATGAGTCATTATGTGCATTGGAGTGAGGGTTGGAAGTAAGGAGGATCCATGTTAGGTAGTAATTCATTCTCTCTGAATCTGTTTTGTTCTGCTAAGGACATACTTGGATATCCCAGAAATTCAACCGTCGTATTTCATAAGCACTGACTTTCTTTCAATGACCTGGATTGTCTTCATTCATAGGCTGGTTCATTTATTCTCTTGTGTGCAAGAATTTGTATGTTCCAGAGTCCCAAGTGGGAGGAGTGGTGGAAGTAAGATGGATAAAATACCTATCCTATTCCCAAAAGAGAGAGGAAAAGTGCACATAGGAGAGAACATGCAAGCTCTATTAGCCAAAAACATTAAAACATGGAAATCAATTACAAACAGAAGTTTGACATGAACAAGTGTCAGGAACTTTAGACAACCAAACCAGACAGTAATTGTTGCCCAGTCTTAATCAAAAGAAGGCAGAAGCAAACCACCAATCTCTCCTCTTACCACGTACTGTGTTATATTTTCCAGCCATATGATTTTTCCAGGGTAAATTCTAAAATATCCTTCTACAGAGGATTAGAAAGGAGTTTTACCTCTTCTTACCAAGGAGAATTTTCTAAAAGGACAAGAGAGACCAGTAATGGAGCTGCCCAGAGACACAAACTCTTATTTTTAATTTAGCAGATACTAAATTCATGTGTTCACTCCTTACTCCTTCTAGCTTATGCTCTCTGCTTTAAAAACTCTTCCTCCTGTTGTCACATATACTGCCTTCTTCAAGGCAAGCAGAAAACCAAGGAAAATTCATGCAAATAAAAAAGAATATTTGAATCCATTAGCCTGAAGTTTTCATTTTGGTTGAAACATTGTATGACATCCATGGATTGTGTGTTCACCTTTCTTACATTTTTACTTAGAAACTTTGGATAAAGAATGGGTGGTAATTGTCAAGATGATACATGTTAACTTCCGATAATAGAGCAGGGTTTCTCAACCTTGGTCCTGTTGACATTTCCAACAGAATAATTCTTCGTTGCAGAGCTGCCACGTGCATTGCAAGGTGTTTAGAAGCATCTCTAGTCTCTACCCACCAGATGCCAGTAGCACCCTCCCCCCCAGCCATAACAATCCAGGACGTTTCCAAGGAAATAGCTGATATTGTGGCTGGGGAAGGAATATGCAAGATGAGCCTAGTGCATCTTGTGGTGTTGGAAAGAAAGGAAGTTATCAAAACACACACGTACGTACACAATCAGTGGTAGGGGTATGTCAAAGAGACACAGGAGCCAAACGAAAGAGCCAAAATTGGAATAATTTGAGCAACAAAATTAGTAAAGTATATTGGATTATAACCCAAAGTATAAAATAAATATTCATGAGTCTATACTAATATAATAAATGAGTAATTAAATACATGGGGGGGGGTGGTAATAGACAAGTCTCCCATACAGAAAAATTCCAAATAATTTATGTAGCTACTCAGCCTTCAAGGAGGTGGTGTGTAATTCTCTACTCCTTTAGTGTGGCTTATGCATCGTGACTTCCATCCAAAGAGTACAATATGGAAAGGAGGCATCAGAGGAGTAACTATACAGTGAAGAAACCTGCCAAGCACTATCTCAGTCAGATGATCAAGGTCAACACCAACAGTGACGGGTCATGTTTGACTGTATGCACCATTGATGTGACAGATGAGAATGGCACTTTCTCTCTGTGTTTTTTACTCCAAAACCCATAATCCTGCTCTAATCATGAGAAAAACATCAGACAAATCCATTCCACGGAATATCTGACCAGCACTCCTCAAAATTGTCAAGGTCATCAAAAAACAATGAAAGTCTGAGACACTCTCATGGTCAAGAGAAGCCTAAGGAGACAGATGAATGTTATGTGTGTCCTGCATGGGATCCTGAAAAAGGGACAGATAGGAGCTAAAGAAATCTGAATAAAGTAGAAAATGCATTTATTAATAGTATACTAATATCAGTTCACTGTTACAAACGTACCACACTAATTACTCACATGAGAGATGTTAATAATAGGACAAATTGGGCCAGGCACAGTGGCTCACACCTGCAATCCTAACATTCTGGGAAGCCAAGGCGGGCACATCATTCAAGCTCAGGAGTTCGAGACCAGCCTGAGCAAGAAGGAAACCCCCGTCTCTACTAAAAAAAAAAAATAGAAAGAAATTAGCTGGACAACTAAAAAATATATAGAAAAAATTAGCCGGGCATGGTGGTGCATGCCTGTAGTCCCAGCTACTTGGGGGGCTGAGGCAGGAGGATTGCTTGAGCCCAGGAGTTTGAGGTTGCTGTGAGCTAGGCTGACTCCAAGGCACTCTAGCCCAGGCAACAGAGCGAGACTCTGTCTCAAAAAAAAAAAAAAAAAAGTAGGGCAAAGTGCATATTGGATATATGGGAACTCTTTGTAATATCTTCACAACTTCTCTGTAAATACAAAATTCTATTTTATTCTAAAATAAAAAGCTAATTAAAAGAATGTCTCCAGACATTGCCGAATGTTTCCTGGGCAGCAACATCGCCCCCAGTTGAGAACCACTGCCATGGAGTATGTGGGTTCAAGTCCCACCTCTACCACTTTCTGTGTGGCCTTAGGCAAGGTCCTTAATATTCTGAGCCTCTGGCAAATGGAGATAATAATAATACCTACCTCGGAGGATGGGTGTGAGGATTGAGTGAGGTAACCGAAAGTGCAGCACTTGATATATGTCAGCGATGATAACACCATCCGCGGTAATTATGATTATTAATTCACTTTGTATGAGTGACATACAGCTGACACACTCCTATTTGTTCCTAACCTGTCAGGCTCCAGACGGAATTATTTTGAGGGCACTTTGGGTTTAGACAAATGTCCCTTCTTGCCTTGAAGAGCAGAATGTGCCTTTTAGAAAATGACAGACTCTCCCCGGAACCTGCAGCCTTTCTCAGGAAAAGCCCAAGCAATGATCGACGGTGGCATTTCCCGAACTGAGATGAGACAGTCAAGCCAGCCTGCATCAGATTTACTTTCGTTAGGCTCATTTATTGGATCCCATGGTGTGGAAGGCAGCGCAATGGCAGAAGTGGGAGATGAAGCCATCCATCTGGGCGCGCAACAAGGGTCAGGAAAGTGACAAGACTGGGCTCTGTTCCATAGGAGCCAGATGCTGATGCCAAAGCAGTCTGGGGTGAACCATGCCTGAGGAAAGTTCCCAAACTACCCTCTGACTGTTTAATATTGGGGCTTCTTAGTCATCTTGTCCCCACTTTACAGCAGCCTGGCCTCGCAGCTGGCCAGATACAAAGACCTCTGCTGTTAGGGAGTTAAGGCTAAAGGAAAATGCAGAATGCCGCCATGCAATTTTATCTTTCTAATTAACTGATAGATAATATTGTATGTTTTTATTGTGTACAACACGATGTTTTGAGGTATATATGCAAGGTGGCTATAGCTAATGACAGTATATTGTATTCTCGAGAAACGGAAAGACAGTGCATGCATGTGCTGTCACCACAAAAATGACAGCTCTGTGAAGGCAGACACTTGTTAGTTAGCTAGAGTTAGCCATTCCACAGTTACACACTTTACAGGACACAGACGGAAACAGGCTGAAGACCACCACTCTAGCCCCTTGTTGTAATTGGGGCTAAAATACAAAAAGCAGCTTTGGGCAGCCATGTCATTTACACGTCAATGCAGAGAAGTATGATCCTTGAAATTAGATTAACCTCAATTCCAATTCTTCCAGCATCATTTTCCAGCTGTGTGACTATAGACCAGGCTCTCCTACTTCTCCGAGTCTCCATTTCTTCATCTATAAAATGGGAGTAAGTGTGAGGAATGAATGAGAGAATTTGTATAAAAGAAAACCAAAGGGACCCACAATGGCAATGATGGCCAGAGAAGATGATTCTGGAGAATGACACCTTCCTGAACTTTGGGGACATGAAAAGAACACACTGTATTTCCTAAGGGATTCTTAGTTCTCTCCAACCAGAGACCAACCGGATGCCTTATCTCCTTGGAACTCAGGTTGGGAGAAGCATAGAATCTGTTCTACGGCACCCCTGCCTTCAGTTACTGAAGAATGATTTGAAAGGTCAAGTGATGAGAACAGTTCAGTCCAAACAGTCTTGGTGGAGAGGAGTGCTGGAGAGCAAGCTAATCCAAGCGAGGGTTTGGTGTGGGGTGTAGGCCCCCCAACCCCAAGACAGGCAAGTTAATAAGCTATGTGCTATTGTATTAATTCATCTTCAGCTTCTTAGACCTTGACCTCTGAAATCCTGACTTAAGTCCATTTTCCTTGGCTTCATTCATTCATTCAAGAAATAATTATTAAGTGCCTACTGTGTGTCTAGGCACTGGGGATACAGGGGTGAAAATGAGCAGGATGCCAGCTGGCCTTCTAAAGGTGGGAAATAAACAATACACAAAGACAGACAAGTAAATAAAACAAATAGCCTCAATGATGAGCTCTATAAAGAAAATTGATCAGAGTCAGGGGAGAAAAAATAACTAGATTTGAGGTCAACTTTAGACAAGGGGGGCAGGGAGGAAAGCATCTCTCATAAAATGGCAGAGAAGGAGCCAAACATGCAAGGATTCACGGAAAGAATTACCCAGACAGTGAAGACAGCCATGCGAAGGACCTGCACTGGGGATATTGTTGATTGCATCCCTCTTGCTATTAGTTTTGTGTGCCTTACTTAGATCTGATCATCTTCATTTTCCTAAGTGGGAAATCTTTATGCAGGCCATTTATCTGTTCATTCATTCATTCATTCATTTATTCCCAGGCACTAGGAATAAAATAATGTATAAAACTGACATGAGTCTCATCTTGGAACTTGGAGACTGCAGAGCTGACCCTCAAAGCATCCTAGCACCTGACACACAGGATGGTAGTATCTCGGAAGGATGCTTCAGAGCCCCTGCTTCAGGCAGTTTATCCATTTAGGGAGTTAGTCTGTTACTGAAGGATGGAACCCCCAAACTCTATTGCAGGTGCATACTGGGAAACAGCTGGGACTTCAGGGTAAGAAAGAGCTTGGCTTCAAATCCTACTGCTGCCATTGACCAGCTGGGGGACCTTGTCAAAGTCACTTAGCCTCTCTGAGTCTCAGTCTTCTCATCTCTAAAATCCCTTATTTTATGAGACTTGGCTGTAATGTCCAGCACAGGGCCCAGTACATAGTAGGCTCCCCAGGCATGATTAAGGTGACATTTTGCCCCATTTTTGTTGTTTTTTTCTTTACAGTTGTTTCCCTGTGAGAATAAAACTGTATAAACTACATCAAGAAGAAATAGAGGTCTATAGTTAATCTAGTTTAATCTGATTTGTACAAACAGAATATCATATACCTTAAAATCCAAATGGGATATTTTACCCAAAGTTATCCATTCCACTTTCTATATTAATATATCCATTCTCAGCAGAGCTTATATAAGCAGCCCCTTTCCTAAGCCCTGGATTCTCCAGTTGCTTCTGCAATAATGTTAGTTAAATAATTACCTAATATTTACCTGGGTAGGGTGGGGAAGAAAAGCTATTCTTCCTGCACTTTGGATGGGGAATGCAATGGACTATTGAAGTATAATAGAATCCATGCAACTATCCTAAAAAAGAAATGCTATTTCTCATTCTTTGGCAGTAAGCAGCTCATCTAGGAGTATGGAATTGATCAGTGCGAATCATGTCTTACTCACTGTGCTCTACAAAATATGGAAACCAGAAACCACTGCATGGTGTTATCCCACAGCATTAAACCTCTACTCAAGACAGGTTAGCTCTAATTATGAAAGGAAACAGATGTTGCCAGTTGCCATCTCTCATGATTTCTACATCTGTCAAGGTCCTCCATGCACTAGAGCAAGGAGACCCTTGGGGGAGAATTGGCCGTTGGGTTTCTCAATCACCTTTTGGAATTACGGTCAGTGGTAGAAATTGAGAAGTATTGTACGAAGGTCAATTTCCAGCTCTGTCATGCTCCAGCCCTCAGCTGGCAGCAGGGAGCAACACGACTGATTTGTACCAAGGCCCCTGGAGTTACTCAGCTGTATTAAACTATTAGGAGGAAGAATGAAAATCGAAATAGATCGCATCCATTTGGAGTGGGCTGCTGAAAATGCGTTCACTGGGAGTGTTAAATTCAATATAGATGACAAGGTCGAGTGAGATCCACTGCCTTATTCCAAGCAGATTAACGTTCAGGTGCTCACCACAGGATATTACTGCACACTTCATTAGATTATGCTTCTAACCTGAAACAATAACTGCTAAATTCCAAACACACCTCAGTCTTGGAGATCGCCCCCTCAGAGATACCTTAACCTTGGGACAGGTAGCTGAATGGGAATTGATCTGTCATCTTCTAAAACTTGCTAGAACTAAGATTTCACAAACTGACACTCGGGCAACATATGCTGAATTCTATAGCGGCTTAAACTTAGCTAGAGCCTTGTATAGTTCTGTGTGTGGCCAAAATTGCTGCAGCCCTTTAAAATATTGCATTGGAATCACAATCGCAAATAAGACACTGCTCTCACTGTGGAAGGTTGTTTATATTAAAATTATGTCTGCCTTGCGACCCTGTGGCCAAATCTGTCATCGGCTAACATTGGCCAAAATTCATTTTTAGCTGCACCATTTTGAGATCGTGAAATTTAACTGACCAGTGAGAATCTGAGCACGAATTTTCAACTCTTTCGCTTCGGTGTTTCACCTTCATCTTTTTGCTGCCTTGTTCATACAGGCTGGAGGGTTCTGTTCCTTGATCAATCTTGTGCTTTCATAAAGTGACAACATTTTACCCAGACATTATTTTTCACCTCCATACCCTTCAAGGTATCATCTGTCTTACAGACAAAAGAAATGTTTGCATGATGACAAGTAGCACTTTAGTCTTCGCTTCAAAGGATGAATTTGTTCATTCATTTAATAAATATCAGTTGAGTGCCTGCTATATGTCAGGTATTGTTTTAGGGATTGGGGCTACTGTGATCATTCTGAGGAAATCTTTAGGTGAGAAACAATGAACAAGTACACAAAAATAAGTGATTTCAGGGACTCGGTGAGGCCATAAAGAAAGGAAGTAGTGCATGCAGTTAGGCAAGGTAATCACTGAATGGCTTTCTAAGAGGGGCATTTGTACAGAGATCTGAAAAGATTTGGAGGAAGAATATTCCAGACAGAGGGAACAGCAAATGCAAACCTTTTGTGGCAGGAACAAGCTTAGTTGTTTAGAAAAACAAAAAGAGTCCAATACTGAAGGATAAGGACCCAGGATGGTCAGGGGCAAGGTCTTGGGGAGCGTTCTCAGCCCCTGTTACGAGTTTGGATTTTATTCTCTGGGTGACAGGAAATTTTCACAGAGCTTTAGTAGGAGAAGGGCGTGACCTGGTTTAACCTTCTTAAGGGATATATTTTGGCTAATCTGTAGTGACTAGATCTATAACTTTTTGTCTAAACTGTAATAGCTTGAGGGAATTGAGCTTTGGTGATTAGATAGTTCTGGGTTCAAATCCCAGCTCTACACTTAATAGCCACTTTGGGCGAATTAGATAATTTCTAGCTTTAAAACTTATAATGGCAAAATGGGCATAATAATACCCGCCTCCTTAAATGAGATCATATGCATGTGTGACACATAGTAAAGCCACAATATATGGCCAGAGTTATTTATTCATTGATTCATGCATTTATTTATTTGTTTGTCTATTCAATACATATGTATTCAACCACTGGTATTCTGCCCCTTCGAAGTTCAGCATGAAAAAATGTTTTGTTAGCTGTGTATTATTCTTCACTTTTACAGCATTCAGTCTCCTGTCATCACTCCCCTTCCCCCAACATTTTAATAGGAGGAGGTTCCCAACTTGCCGTCTCTCAGATATTTTTGTGCTTCACCCTCCTGAGAACCTGGAGTGAGCACACAGATCCCAAATTCCCATTCACTCAGTAAACACCGATAACTACTGACCTTCCCTCCCCACAGCATGTGAAGGATAAGGTTTTGTGATGCTAAGTTACTATTTCAACCTCTAAGATACCAGGAATTTTGACTATGCACTAAAGCAATTAAGAGATCGAAAGCAACAATAAGCAATTCAGTGATAATTACATAGTATAATCCTATTACAATAGGATAATGCTTCACAGTCTACCAAAATAACCACAGTGTTAGACTTTTTCTTGATTGGCCTTCAACCTGATACAGACTATTTTAGAAGAATAGTTTACTTCCCTGACTAAGCTCTCTAATATAACCACAAGGCAAAAAGTTCTGGAGTATTCCACAACACCCAAGCTTTTTTCTTGATGCTGACCTGGTACCATGATTAGCCTCTACTTGCCGTCAGTAGGTTTTCTCTACTCCACAGGGTTTTGTAAGCTCATTCAGCACAACCTCTTATCTGACAGAAATCATTATAATAATATGTACCCTCAGTTGTAACAAAAATTAATCATACACATTGATCAAAACTTAGAGGCAAATGTGAAGGATTCATGGCACACCAGTGATATTGTGACATCCCTTTTGAGAACCACTAAAAGACGGAGTGTCACTGGACTCCTGATTTTTGTTTCAAGCAGTAATAATTGCTCCTGGGATAGTACCACATAGACTGTGATATTGTCACTGCATAAAACTTCCAGCCTAGCATTTGATCAAAATTTTTGCAAAGTCAAAAAACACTCTGATATTTCCTGAGAGCTGTCTATGTCCTAAGTCATTGTGTCCAGACAGTTTTGTGACTTACAAAAAGATTCCCCAGAATGATACTTCTTACAATTTCAAACTAATGAACACATTCTAAAGTTCCAAAAGCAGTTTCAAGCATGGAAAATGAAGTAGGAAGTGGAGAGATCCTATGGACAGTGCTTGCAGATGCCATTCTGTCCTTCCAACGAAATCCCTGACAGTATGTTCAGCAAATGTTCCCTAAAGCGCCCATGAGACCTACATGTAAAATGACAATGCAGTGCAGAAATAGTGGGCTTCAGCAGCTACATTGAACTGAGACCCTGCATTTTGATATCCATTTTTGCTCTATTCTTAGACAATATCACTTAAAAGTACCATTCAAATATCCTTCCTTATTCATTAATCTTGAGGAGATCGTGATACGGTACACTCAGGGGCATCTTCCTTTGTTCATCTATTGGATATATTAGGTTATTAAGTATAAAATGTCCAATTTCCTTAAGTACTAACTTTGACAGTTGATATCTCTGACATTTCACTTTGACACTTATTTTATTTTTATTGTGAAGGTTCATCCTCAGTCTTTCAAATGCATGTTTTGGCTTGTGATTATCTTTCAAAATTTTTTATAGCAATTTTTGTAAAACCATGGATAAATCGAAAATTCATGTTATTTTCAAATATGAGTTCCGTCATGGAAACATGCAGCACAGACAGCTCAAAATATCAACAAAGTGTTTGGGAAGGATGTGGCTAATGAACACAGAGTACACTGATAGTTTGAGAAGTTCCATTCTGATGGTTTTAATCTTGAAAATGAGCCACTTGGGCGACCTGAGACCAAGGTGGATAATGATGAGCTAAAAGCTGTAGTGGAAGTGAATCCATCTCAACCTACACGTGAATTAGCAGCAAGGTTTGATGTTACTATTCCAACAATATTGGGCTATTTTAAATAAATCAGCATGGTAAAGAAGCTGCACGATGGGTTCAGTGTGAATTAAAAGAGTGTCAGAAGAGAAATCATCTGGAAGTTTGCCTTTTTTTGTGTTTGCAACAAAAAGGCAAACGATTTCTACACCATATTGTTATGTGTGACAAAAAATGGATTCTTTTTGATAATCTCAAGTGTTCCACACAATGGTTGGACAAAGACAAAGTGCCAAAACACAGTCCAAAACCAAATATTCATCATAAAAAGCTAATGGTATCTGCCTGGTGGTCCAGTGCTGGTATTGTCCACTATTGCTTCATGAAACCTGGTCAATCCATTACAGCAGATGTCTATGCCAACTAATTGGATGAAATGATGAGGATGCTTGTGATTAAGCAGCCAAGATTGGTCAATAGAGACAGGTCAATCATCTTGCAAGACAATGCTCAACCACATGTCACACAAACGACGTTGCTCAAACTACAGAGGCTGGACTTGGAAACCCTCTCTGTCATCCACTATATTCACCAGACCTTGTACCAACTGAGTACCACTTCTTCCAGGCTTTGGACCACTTCTTGCAAGGAAAAGTATTCAATTCTCAACAAGCTGTGGAAAATGCCCTTAGCAATTTCATCACCACTCACTCTCCGGCTTTTTCGCTGCTGGCATAAACAAGCTACCGTTAAGATGGCAAAACTATGCCAGTAATTTAGGCATATACTTTGATAAATTGTACTGCTTCTTGGACCACACTTTTGATTCGAAATCAGACATTTCATATTTAACGACCTAATACTTTCCAAGAGTTGTTCTAATATTAGTAGCAAGAGAAGCATTTATTGAGAAATTACGGTAGCCAGTGCTTCACTTGTACTATCTTATTTCTTCTCAACAATCATATGAAGTAGATACCATTATTAGACCCGTTTTATAAAGACATAAACCAAGGCACAGAGAGGTTAAGTAACTTGCCTCAAGTTATCAGTGCTCTGTTTTGGATCTAGGAATTAGATCACAAAACTTAAGAAGGGTTAGGTTTTTTACATTTTTGATGGTGAACCTTTATTCCACATTTACCTATGTGCCATGTGTTGGCTCTAGGGAAATCAGTCATGGTCACCAGAGCCCAGATGTGACAACAAAAGTAAAACTTAAAAAAAACCAAGTCGCTGTCTAGCAGCCTGGGGAACTTAACTCATCAAATAGGGTTTTGTCCTTTTATCCTCCAAAACTCTCCCATGATGCATCTGGACTTCCTTCCTAAGGTAGAATAAATTTTGATCCCAATTTCTTTAGCCCTCTGTAGTAGCATTATATGTCCACATCTCTGCCATAGCCTATGGTTGGTAGAATGTATTTCCCAGCCCTTGATTTTGTGTTTGGACATACAACCTGTTTTAACAATGGGCAATTAGTGAATATGACACAAACATAAACTTGAATTGTGCTTTCACAGTTGGGCTTGCTCTGTTGCATGAAAGCAGTATGCTCCAGGTAGCTCTTGCCCTTTCAGCTTGGGCCACAGAAGAATCTGAGCCCAACCCAAAGCTTAGAGCCAACCTAGCTGACCCCCAGGTGGAAGCAGAGCTGCCCAGATGACCACAGCCTGAGCCACTGACCCAGGTGCATGAGAAAAAGTGGTTGTTACTTTAAGTCACTGAGCTTGGGGTATAATTTGTTATATAGCGTTCTTGTGGCCATAGCTGACTAATATATTACCATAAACACAAACTAGAGGTTCTGTGAGTTTCTGTACAAATCTTAGGCTGTGTCTCTGTACTCTCCTCCTGAACTCACTGGGCCACCTAAGTACAGTGTCAGCAGTTCCTCTACCTACCAGTGAAGTTCCAAGTCTGATGCCATTTAGCCCAGTGATTCTTAGTCCAGATCCATCATTTGGTTAGAAGGGAAAAGGTAGCTATCAAAGTCAGTGTGTAAAGTATAAATTATGACTGATCAAAAAGACCCTTAAAGAGCTTGCAAATGATCCCAAAGTTCAGGTTCATGATTTCATGTGCACAACTCTGTCCATCAAAGTTGGAAAAATCCTAAAGGAAGAAACAAAAGAAGTCTATACACAGATATCTGTACACTCAAATTCTTCTGCATTTAGCATAATTAAAAAATCCCTTGGAGTGAGAAATACATGAAAAAAAATCTCTAAAATGTCCCTACTTGCTCAGAGTTTGTGCCATTTTGCCATTAAGGCTCTGTAACCTTAACCTGATTAAGAAGTGCAGAGGCCAGGGCTGGGGAAAGGTTAGGTCTCAATTCAGCTTGTAGATTAAATGCCTGCATGCCCCATGTCCATCATAATTCCTAATTTACCGGCTAACCCCAGAAAAACTTGAAACAATAAATAAAATAATTCTCCTTCCTATTCCCTGTACCTCTATGTTGTCCCCAGTGCTCTGTCTCAGATACCCTGCCAGGGGCTGGGGATATAGACATGTTAAAAAGACACTTTGAGAGTCTTAAACTTTGCCTTGACCTACAGAATAAAAATACGTAGGAATCATATCCCTAAGCCTATGGAAGGACAACTAAAATAACTTAATTAATAAGCAAAATTACTTGTTCACAGTAAGCATCTGTGGGAAGTTTCAAACCAAGCCCCCTGTGATTTTGTCATCACGTTTTGATGCTTTCCCCGTCTGCAGCAGACGATACAGTGCATTTCTCATAAAGCCACACTGATTCCACTTAAAGGACTGACTTTTTACTGAGGTTATATCCTTACCTCTTTTTTAGTGTCCAGACTTTTTTCTTTAATGAAAGACTGGGGAAGGCAGATGGTAGTGTGTATGGCATGTGTGTGTGTTGATGTGTGCTTTATGTGCAAGTGTGATGGATTTTTTATGACCTACTTTGACACGTAGAAAGTTGAATGTCCAAAATTTATCTTGATCATTACTGGTTTGAGAAACTCAAACACCTTGAAAGATTTGACTTAGATAGTTAAATGGCCTAGGGGACGTCATTTAGCCAATGCAACCTGAAGGAACTTTTCAGTGGAAACTCCTGTCCCCAGAAATGCCCAGAAAGGACTGGGAGGGGAACGAAGCTTCCAAAGGAAATGATAATTTCTCACACTTACAACTCTGTCATCTACTTTATCTCATTTGAACCTTTTCACAAGCTGGGAGGAAGGTAGAGTAGAGTTTATTACAGGTTTATAGTTGAAGGAATTAAGTCTCAGAGTGGTTAAGTCCCACCTCGGTGCCAAGATTGGAATTAGAAACCAGGCCTTCTACTCCGAGGCTCCTTCTACTTGAGCGTGATGGTATCCGATCTAGCAAACTGCTGGGCCCAACCTTTTGTGTTAGCTAAGAAGATGCTCCCTTATTGGTGCAAGTTTCTCCTGCCCTAAAATCGCTTTGTAGTCTGGGATGCAACTAATTAGAATTCCACTGTTAGACTTTTTGGAATGCAATCATCTCTGCCTTCCAGAATTCTGCCTTTCAAAGCACAGACCAAAAGCCACCTCCTCCACGAAGCTTTTTCTGAGTCTATCTCTTCCGCCCAACCAGATATAATTTATCTCTGCTCTGGATGCCCCATTGGGCTTGGTGTTTCTTCTTTGGGCATGTATGCACCTGGTCTCTATTCACCTGCTAGATTGCAAACATCACCAGGACACTGTCTACCTTTAGTGCCACTTCTTTTTCCCTTTGCCAGCACATCACGATTCAGGTTAGTTTTGGCTTTAAACCAGAAAAAAATCCAAGCTCTCTCACTCTCTCAGTAAAAAGGGGTCACTCTGTGAGAGCCCTGAGCCAACTCCATCTTTCCTCATATAAGCCCTGGAAAGCATGGGAGACAAAAAATAAGGTCACTATGAAAAGATCCTTCAGACCCTTCTCGATACTCCATAGCAGGATGAAATGGAAAGGCTGTCGACTGAGATGACCAGGGTTTGAATCCCAGTTCTGTATCATTCCAGTTAAGTAAGTCTGGGCAGATCACTGAACCTCTCTTTAACCTCCATTTCCTCACCTGTGAAAACGAGTCAATGTATAGGATGGATCTTGCATACCTGACGCATACATAGTAGGCACCCAATTAAATAGTAGTCGCTTTTTGTTACGGGTGTTGCTGCTGCATTTGCTGCCACTCTTACTATTAATAATAAAATATCTGGCCCGTGCTAGCCCTGGGGAAACATGAGTCCTTGTCTACCATGCCCTCTGTTCTCACAGCCATCTTTCTCTCCTCTCCTTTCCAGCCCACTCCATGGGGCCGCCAGCAGGTTTCCTGGTGCAATATATAAATAGTGAATATTGGAACCAGTGTTAATTTAGTCTGGCCTTTGTTACAGCCTTCCCACTGGCCTGCCTTCTAGATGGATGAACTGGAGCAGAAATGAGGAGGCAATGTTCTTTCTTCACACCACACACCTAAGGGAATTTTTGTTTAGTCTTCTGAGAACATTAAACTCTACCTCAAGCTCAAAGCAACTCTCAATGAGAGAAATCATTCCTGGGAAACATGGGAGGTCTACCGAACTTCAAAGCCAAACTGAACCACAGCATGTTCCCCCTGCGACTCTCTCAAGAATGGGAAAGCAGCTGTTGGAGAACTAGAATGGAGGAATAGGGGGTGAGGGTCAGCATCCACTGTGGCATTTAAATGACATCGACAGGTTGAAATCAAGCCATCATTTCAAGAAAATTCCAACCTAAGACGAACACTCTGCAGTAGAGGCAACTTTCCATACTTTAAACTACTCGTCATTCTCATATGAAATCCGCAAGTCCGTATTAAGAGACTGTTGCCTGGAAATTGGAAGTGTTAAAAATAATAAATAAAGTTACCTTACAGGGGTGTCTGAGTCAAAGCTGGCTCTTTTTTCTCCTGGTTAGTGTATCTTGTAGGCGTGTTAAGAGTGGATTGCTGCCTCCTAAATGTAGCTCATTATTTGGCTGGTTATGTAGCAGTTGCTATTTTGAACTCCCTCTGAGTTTCTGGCTTTCCGAGCGGAAGTTTAGTAGCTCATTAAATGGCATACCCTCTCACTCTTTTTCCCAGTCTCACTTTCTGCTGTTTTAATGTGTGCTGAGGAATTTGGAGATGTACCTTCATTTGAACAAATAATGCTGGATAAAGAGCCATCTCAGCCCAGAGCACAGGAAAGTTGTTTTCGTTGTTGTTGTTTCTTTTTTTTTTTTTTTTTTTTTTTGAGACACAGTCTCACACTCTCAGCTGGGGCAAGTGCCGTGGCATCAGCCTAGCTCACAGCAACCTCAAACTCCTGGGCTCAAGCAATCCTATTGCCTCAGCCTCCCGAGTAGCTGGGACTATAGGCATGTGCCACCATGCCTGGCTAATTTTTTCTATATATTTTTAGCTGTCCAATTAATTTCTTTCTATTTTTGGTAGAGAAGGGGTCTCGCTCTTTCTCAGGCTGGTCTTGAACTCCTGAGCTCAGAACGATCCGCCCGCCTCGGCCTCCCAGAGTGCTAGGATTACAGGCGTGAGCCACCGTGCCCGGCCAAAAGTTGTTTTTTTAAATGTCAGTTGAGTTCATAATAGGTATATGAACTATTATTGAAACAGAGCTATATAGTTTTTGAACTTCCTTCACATGCCTGGTCTCATTTAATCTGCACAAGGTAGAAAAGTATTCATTCATTACAAAATAGCTTTTTACTTCCTACTAAGTGCCAGGCATTGTGTTCAATGTTGGGTCTGCAATTCTAGATGTATCATTTTCAGATGAGGAACTTGGTTTCAGCAAGATCAAGTGACTTGGCCAAGGTCACAGGCATGAGCAGAAATACCAGTTCTTCTGATTCCAAATCCCATGCTCATTTCCACAAAATAAACTTATAGCTGAGTGGGGCTTTAAAGATTGCATAATTCAGTGCTTTTACTTTATACATGAGAAAAATAAGCATTCTGCCCAAGTTTAAATTTACACATAGTGAAATGGGATGGGAACTCAAGTCCTCCAACACCTTATGTATTGCTCTTACCCAAAAAGATAACTTAAGATTAACTTATTGTATATTTTTAGGTCCTCTGTAAAACCTACTCTCTTCTCTGAAGTACATGCTTTAAAATTCCTTCTCCCACTATATGCCCTTAGGGCACCTGTTCTCAGAATAGAGAGGAAAGCAAGGCAATTGCTGATTATTAATAAGAATGATAAACATTTATAGGAAGCATCACCTCATGACATCCCAATGTAGGTGTTAATTATTAATGGATTGGCTCCAGGCAAGCGCGTATTTATTTAAAGGACTCCCACACAAAGAAACATTCACCAGCTCCTAACAGGGTGCCTGGAACACAGGAGCCACTTAACATTGTAGGAAGGGAGGGAAGAAAGGAAGGAGAGAAGGGGGGAAAGAAGTGAAGGAATTTTTGTTTGTTTTAATCACTTCCGTATCCCCAGTGCCCAGCACATATCTGATACATAGTAAATAATTGTCAAATGAATAAACGAAATATTCTGACCAGACTTGTCTCCAAGTTGACCTCAGGTACTTTAGTCAGTGTTGAAACTTCTTGAACATAGTGAACAAGACCCGGCTGACAACTCCTATAGCTAAGACTTTGGCCTCTCTCCCGTCTGCAGTCATAGTCAACTTCTCAAAATGCAAACTGGATTAGGGGTTTCCTACAGTATTTAGAAGAAAATGCAGAGTCTGTAGAAGGTTCTGTGCGGTGCTTCAACGAGAGATTCCTTACCTGTTTGTCCAGCCTTATGTTGTCTACCTCTTTCTCTCCCTCATGGAGAGAAATGCCACGCTGGCCTGCTTTTAGTTCTGGAACATACCAAGTTCTTTCCCACCTCAGAGCCTTAGCACGCGCTATGCTTTCTCCTAACTGGTCTTCCCATCTCTTTACTTAGCAAACTCCTCATTCTCCAGAGTCTCAGGAGAAACGCCCCTTCCTCAGAGAAGTGTTCTCTGATCCCATCCTCAACCAGGTCTCTGTTTTTGCTCCCTTACACCCATCTACCCTTCCTGACACTTACGTAAATTTGTCATGACATAATTATTTGTATAACTGGCTATTTAATATGCTCCGTGGAATACACTATGTCTATTATTTTCACCACTTCACCTGACATGTGGTAGTGGCTTAATAACTATTTATTGGTTGCATACATTAATGGCCTCTAGTAAATCCTTTAAAATCTAGTTATTAATGTGTTAATTCTGGCCTGCATGTAGATCTCTGGAAAGCATCCACTTGTCTTACTTATCTTTGGTATTCCCACAATACATCATGTGGTCCCTAACACAAAGCAAATTTTTAGTAGTGTTTCTAGAGGAACCATCCCATGAAGGAATACAATTTAGTATAATCACTGATACCCAGGAACAGAAGCTGCTAACATCCTCAATCCAACGAGAACAATGCTCTGTCTCCCTGACAGTCCACCTCGTTAAATAGGTTAATGTACCCCTGCAGCTTTGTTGAGTTCCCATTTGTGTTTAAAGCTATGTTGGTGAATGTTATTTTAATTCAGGTGTCATTGGTTTGAAAATGTTTTCACTAGGCTCTGCGCAAGAGTCTCCAGAAATATCAGCAGCCTAACTGATGATAGCTTCCATGGAGACTGGATGTCTTAAGACACTTAAATTAAACATAAATCAAGAAAAGAATAAAAGTGACACTGACACCCTTCTAGCCACACGAGCCACCATCTTCTAAAGGGTAAGTACTTCACTTACTTCGCTAGTGCAGTTTTACATTTGGAAATTTAAATAGAACTGTTAGTAGGAATAGTGGTAATATCCCAAAGGAATCAGTGTAGTATTTGCACCAGGAGACCCTACCTGCCTTCCCAATCACCCTTCCACAAAAAGAGCTTGAGGGAGTTGCACATACAAGGGATAGAAGCTGAAGAAAGCAAAATACCAATGGACTGTTAGGTGGTCTTGTGCCTGCCACCCTCCCACAGGATTGCACTCTTTGGCAAGCTGAGCTGAAGCCTCGTTGACTCAGGACTGCCACGTGTGGTCCACAGACCAGCAATATCTGCATCACCTGAGAGCTTGTTAGAAATGCAGAATCTCTGGCCTTCAAACTTACTGAGTTGGAATCTACATTTTGACAAGAATACTTCAGTGAGTGTATGCACACTTCTCTTGAAAGCATGATAAAGACGAGAGATGAGCAGAGAGAGCTAGAGCCAACTGTTATGTGTAGTGAATCACTGGCACCTCCCTCTCCCCTCTAGTCAATGCCCCTAAGGAAGAGACCATCAGTTTGGCAGAATTTTAGGGGATTTTATCTTCCTATGTGGTATAGCCCATGCCATGAGAGTTAAGCAAAGTCCCAGCCTCAGGCTGACTCAGAGAAAGAATAAAGCTTTCACATGGATTTTATGAACTCCAAAATGATAACAAGTCACAAACTAACTCCCAGTCTTCAGCCAAAGACTGTAAATGCCCATGTCTCCATGACAAAACGGGGAGAGGTGGAAAACCAAGAAAGCCTAGTATTTCATCTTTCAAAGATCCAAGAATAAACTCTTTGGCACCCAATAATACAACTTCAAAAATATCAATTCCTAGACAAGGAAAATAGTGTATTTTCATCCACCTTTCACTCCTACAGCCTGGCTTACAGTGGGCTGTAACTGGGTCTCAGAGCTGAAGGTACGAATAAAGGAGAAAATCAAACTCAGTTATCTGGGAGGGAAAGAAAAACAAGAAAATTCACTATGCCATTGTCTGACTATTAAAAGGGATCTAGTTTTGCAGACCTAGATTAGTATTAGGGAAAGAATTGTAGATTTTGAATCTGCTTTAGTTCATTCAAAGTCTATTTTAACAAGAACTTTAAGAGTTTTGAGACTGTACCTCAATACCATATGTATAACTTCTTAATTTGCAGTGACCTCAGCCACTAGTAAATTTGCCCTAAAAGTATTACAGAATCTGACCAATAAAGTTAGTATTCCCTTTTCTTGGGAAGAGCAACCAAAAAGGTGATAAAGAGAGGTGATCATTTCTGTATGAAATGCAGGGCTGTCCTCATGGAGGCAACCTTCAAAGAGAAAATGAGCTGAGTCCCAAAGGGCATTGCAGAGGGGCGAGTGTGTACGGAAAGGAAGAATTACGCATGAGACTGAGGGTGTAGGGGAGTATCAGTTTATTTCAGACCTCTGAGAAATCCTTCAGAGTGCTCAGAACAGCTCTAACTCTGTTCCCCAAGCAGAGGGGAAAACAGTGCCTTTTAAATATATTTCATGGAGTAGCAAACCTTCATAACTTTTAATGTATTTTTTTCCACTCTCACTAGAGTGAAGAGCTGCCCAAGGAAGCATCTTCTCCTGCTCCACACACACAAAGGATCCTTCCACTTAGATACATAAATTCCCATTATCCTAATTAGCATAGTTGCATCTTCTATTAAGGTTTTAGAGACAGGTTCTTAAATGCTCACTTGGAACCCTGAGGAGCAGTAACAAAATTGAACATGGATTTGTTTTTCCTTTCAACTCACCTATGGGAATATTTAAATCCTATGAAAAGAAGAAAAAAAAAGAACTTTTGTGATTTTAATCTTATGGTATTGCCAGTACATGGGCAACTTCAGAAACAAGACAATGACTTAAAAGAAATCTGATTTTCAATGGACTTAAATATCCTCTGCCCACACAATCCCAGCTGTCTGATGGGTCAGTTGGTTAGTACCTGCTGGGGTTTGTGGGATTAAGATTATTTTAACAAAAGCTATGAGTTTTTGTTACTTGGAAAAAAACTTTTAACTATTCTAATAGAGTGATTATATATATATATACATATATGTTCTTAAATATGATTGTCAACATTACACTCCAAAGTAGGAAGAGAAAATAAAATTGATTTTTTTTTTTACAGATTAAGAAATTGAGGCTTAGTGAGATGAAGCAACTTGTCCATAGTGGTATATCTGGGACTGTAATCTCAGTCTCCTGGCTCTTATGCCTGTTATTCCCTTCTACAAATTTGCCTCATGTGCTTCTCAGAAAAGAACATTTTTTTGATTTACATATCATATGTTGATGTCCCATTATCCTGATGAATAGCCTCTAGCTTCCTTCTATCTGCACTAATCTCCTTATTTTACTATAAGCAGTTAAAAGTAGCCATGCAGCAGGCTGAATGCTTTTCTGCTTGGATATTTCTTCCACCAGATGTTCTTGTTCATCACTCTTAAATTCTGCCTTCCATAAAGACCTAGGGCATGTACACAATGCAGCCAAGTTCTTTACAGCTGTATAACAAAGATGGCCTTTATTCAAGTTTCCAATACCTTGTTCCTTGTTTCCATCTGAGACCTCATCAGAATGGCCGTTCCTGTCCATATTTCTATCAACATTCTGTTCAAATAAATTAAGTAATCTCTAAGAAATTCCAGACTTTCCCTAGTCTTTTCTTCTTCTGAGCCCTAATCAGAATCACCCTTAATTCTCTGTTTATAGAAATACAGGTTTTTTTCTAGCCTACTCCTCCAAATTATTCCAGCCTCTACTCATCACTCAGTTCCCAAGCCACTTACACATTTTCATGTATCTGTTATAGCAACAATACCACTTCTTGGAAACAATCTTCTGTCTTAGTCCTTTTCTATTGCTATTACAGAATACCTAAGAATGGGTAATTTATAATAAACAGAAATTTATTTGGCACATGGCTCTAAAGACTGGGAAGTCCAAGAGCATGGCACCAACATCTGGTGAGGCCCTTCTTGCTACCTCCATAACATGTGTAAAAAGAAAATCAAAGTCCCAGGGCCACCCTCCCCCCAATTCCTTATGCAAAAGAAAAGGTAAAAGCCTCAGGCACCTGTGAAGAAGTGGCCCCACAGATCATTCATTAAGGAAATGTCTTGCTAATCTCCCATAAGCAAGGGGACACAAATCGTACTTATGTCTACCACCTAAAACTAAAGCCTGTTTGATGCCACACTCATAAAGAATTACAAGTTTATCTTACAAGTAACAGACCTGGTGACAAGACAGAATCAGACATTCTTCCACCTATCCAGGGACATCTACACTAATGATGCTTCCTTCACTCCCTTATTTTATGTAAAATGTAGATTTCTTGGGCCTCAGAAGAATGTAACTGCTACCTCGTCACTCCCTCTTCCCCCTACCTTTTCCCTTCTCTCTGTATACCTTTAAAATGCTGACAGTTCCAACTTCCCCTTTGGAAAAACAGCCACAGCTTGTCTGCAGTTTGTGTGTTTCCCAGGTGTGTCCTCACAATCTTGGCTTAACAAACCTCCATTGACTGAGATTCTGCCTCAGTCATTTATTTGGGTTGACACATGGCAAAGGGCATTACATGGTGAGAGGGCAAGAGTGAGCATGTCCACTCAGGTTCCTCTTCATCTTCTTATAAAGCCACCAGGCTCATCATGGGGGCCCCACCCCGACGACCTTATCGAATCCTTATTTCATCCCAAAGGTCCCACCTCTGATCAATATATGAATTTGGGGATTAAGTTTTCAACACATGAAATTTGGGTAATACATTTAAATCATAGCATCCTCAATTGCATTATTTCAAAATTATTTGATTTACAGTGTATTTAAGTTCTCTTTAGCCCACTTATTTGATTTACCATATTTAAACATTCTTTAATCCCACTATTTAAGAAAGCCAATTCAAGGGATGTATGGATGTGTGTATAAAAGAAAAAGATGAAGATGAAACCAAAATCCCAGCCCCCTCCTCTCCTTTCCTGTCCTTGACCCCAAGATAGAACATACTTAAGATAGACAAGGCTCTGGGGTTCCTTCCCCTAGAGATTGGTTTGACTTATGGAAAATGCTATGTTAATGGCACTTTCTGAACCATAGACTTGCACCCCTATATTTTTATCCCAGAGGAAGCCAAAGGGGTAGCATTAGTTCTTAGGGCCTTACGCTAAGGGCTGATATAATGGAAAAGATGTAGCCGCAATCTGTTCCAGAGCTCAGAATTGTAGGGAATCCCTCCCACCTTCTCTCCATCAGAAAAGAACCAGCTTTTCATAAATCCCTCCCCCAAGACAGTTCATCTGAGGGACTTACCTCTCACTGGATTTTTTTCCTCATAGGACTCAGGCAGCAAATAGGGAAATAGTAATGCATCAACTCTTTCATCTTAATGAGGATGACACATTTAATAAATCACAACACCCATCTGGCTATTTCCTATTGACCAGGACAAAGTTGTAGACTGATTTGCAATATTGAGCTAAAACACACTTGCTACCGTCACACTGCACATTAGCACCATGTTGGTTTATTATTCCAGCTGTCCAGATTAGATAATCACAATTTGAAGAATTATATCCTACACACTTTCCACCTGTCTCAAGACCAGCATTCCTTGCAGGAGAGTTTTGCAGAGACAGTCTTGGTTCTAAGCTGTGGCAACAGCATCCATTACCAAGGTACACTTCTTCATTCATGGAATCACTCAATGCATGGCACAAACTGCCGCTTTTTCACTCATTTAACAAATATTTACCGTGTGACTACTCTGTGCCAGGCACTATTTTAAGATATGGCAATAAACAAACAGATATAAAAATCTCTTCCTTTGGAGGAGTGTACAGCCTAACTAGAGTGAGAGAGAGATAAATATATCAGTATCCGTTGTTAAATTGGGGTAAGAACCAAGAAAATAAATAAGTAAATAAAGCAGACAGTGGAAGCAGGAAGTGTTGGGGAGTGAGGCTGGGAGTTGTAATTTTATATATCATGATCACAGAAGGCCAAACAGACAGGGAAACTTTGAACAAAGACCTGAAGGGCATGGGAAGGTGAGCCCTGCAGATATCTAAGGGAAGAGCAATACAGGCAGAGGACTTTTGGAAATGCAAAGATCCTGAGGCTAGAACATGCTGGTTAGTTTGAGAAACAAGGGGAGGACCACGTGGTTGGACTGTGTGGTTGGGGAAGAATGAGTGAGTCATAGAGCAAAAGTGGATAAATAAGGTTGCAGTGGGAGCACAGGGTCAGACCATGTAAAGCTTAGAAAGGCATTAAAAGGACTTTGAGTTTAACTCCGGGTGAGATGTGAACCACTAAAAGATTTCGAGCAGAGGAATGACATGATCTGTCTTACATTTCAAGAGAATCACTCTGGCTTCCATGTGCCCATGTAACAAACACCCATTGAGCATATACTTAGCAGCAAGCTTGATGCCAGGTGTTGGAGACACAAAGATGAACGAAAACTGGTTCCTTCATTCAATTTACAGACTCTGCTGCAGCTATTTATACAGGTTGCTGTGAATATGCATAAATGTCTTATTTAATTCAGCACATGGCAAAGACCAGGGGTTGGGAGTAAGTGAAGCTGTAATTTTATTCCACTGCTGAGTGCCTCCACCATTCCCATATATCGCCTTCTGTTTGCTTGGTGGCAAACCCATTTTCCACAGGCTCATCCATTACCTTCCCTAATCTGACTAATAACTCCTTTCTTATGGCTGAACCAAGGCTGGCATAATATTCAGCTAAAAGTGTTCCACATCAAAATGCCTTTCATCAGATTTCAAAAAGCCAAGTTCTCTCTATAAAGAAAAATGCAAATTATCCAAAGGAGTCTTACCACTATTTGCAACTGTGGGTTGCTTTATTGAGGAGCATGCAAGTAAGGAATACTAAAATCACTTCCTCTGCTCCTCCCTACCCTCTCCAAGTTGGCAGTTAAATCATTATATGTGAGTCCTGTAACAAAATGAATGTTCTGAGGCCAAATTTGGGGGTAAATTTTCTGGTACAAGAACCCAAACAGCCTCCCTAATAACTTCCATAAGACAAAATCACTTCTTTACCATAGCTGTGTCTATAACATAATTTATGAAATTCCCTTTTGTCAGGAGGGGAATAAGTGGGTGTGTTCTTCAAACCTGGTGTATTAATCAGCTTTTGCTATACATCAAGCTAGCACAGAGTCTCACTGGCACACAGTAATCAGCAATTATGTCTGTTCAAGTTGGACAGATGGGCTGGTATGTTCTGCTTCAGGCTACGGATTGAGTTCAAGTCTGCTGAGGGCCATACTGAAGAACTGGAGCATGTTCGTCTCACTGCAGAAGTCAGAAGTTCCCAGAGTGTAATGAGTTGAATGCCGACCTCACAAAATGATATGTCTGTGTCCTAACCCCTTCAACCTGTGAATGTGATTCTATTTGGAAAAAAGGGTCTGCTATGGACGGAATGTTTCTTTCCCCAAAAATTCATATGTTGAAGCCCTAACCCCCAATGTCTTAGTATTTAGAGGTGGGGCCTTTGGGAAATAATTAGGTTTAACTGAGGATGGAGTTTCCATGATGCTATTGGTGCCCTTATAAGAAGAGGGAGAAACCAGAGCTTCCTCTCTCTTCACCATGTGAGAACACAGCAAGCAGGTGCCATCTGCAAACCAGGAAGAGAGCCCTTACTAAACATGGAATCTGCCAGCACCTTGATCTTGGACTTGCCAGCTTCTAGAACTGTGAGAAATAAATATCTGTTATTTAAGCTACTCAGTCTATGGTGTTTTGTTATAGCAACTCAAGCTAACCAAGACAGGGTCTTTGCAGATGTAATTAATTCCAGGATCTCAAGATGAGATCATCATTTGTAATCTAGGTGGACCCTACATCCAGTGACCCAATGTCCTTACGAGACACAGACGAGAAGATGGCACAGAGGAGAAGGCCATGTGAAGCTGGAGACAGAGATTGAATCAGGTAACCACAAGCCAAGGAACACCTGACGCTGGAAGACACAAGGAGACATTGGAGGGAGAACAGCCCTGCTGACAACTTGATTTTGGACTTCTGGCCTCCAGAACAGGGAAGGAATTTCTGTTATTTTAGACCATCAACTTTTCAGTCATTTGTTACGGCTACCACAAAAAACTAATCCGCATAGGGATGAGTGAAACATACAAAGATCTCACAGCATAAGCTTGTATATTTCACACTGTCCCCTCTATCCACCTTCCATTAGCCAAAGTATGTCACCAGGCCAAACCCAGTATCCATGAGGCTGGGACATACACTACTCCTACGGAGGTCAGGGAAGAGTGAAAGCAAGTGACTTTTTGCTGAATAATAATCTACGACATTTTGTTTTGTTTGTTTGGTAGCATTTGCACACTGGATCTTCCTTCCAAATCCAGGATTCCGGAGGGAACAACTCATGACTTATCTGGGGATTCCTTGACAGAGCAAAAGATGTTCCAGGATAAAAAGGACTACGGATGGATCATGGAAAATTCAGTAGATATGAGCTGAGACCCCCAAGGAGGAAATGGTAAGGCTCTCTGAGCCTCCAGTAGACTCCCATCACTGCACAGGTCTCCAACCCTTTAGATATGAAAGATATTCCATGCAAATGCATCTCTGCTAGAGAGCTGGCCCTGCATGCTATGCTCTTTGGCCCTGGTGAGCTGGGCTGAAACTTGCTGAAAGGCCTGTTTTTTTACCTCTCCTTTCAAGCTATCTTTTCTAGAGTGGGCCTTGGACCAACTGTATCACAATTCCTTAGGGTGCTTGTTACAAATGCAGATTCTTCAGTCTCATCACTCGCCCTCTGAATCAGAATCTCTAGACATTTTAACACCCATCACAGAATTTGGATGTACACTAAAATTTAAGTACCACTGCTGCCTCTTAGACTTCTATACTAACTTGTACCCATCACCACCACCACCCATTCGCAGATGTGAATCCCCCATACCCTCTGGGGATATGGGATCATCATCCTAAGCCTCCATAGTAGGAAATTTCCTTGAACTCTAATGTTTTATGTCTAAAATTCATGAATACTTAGCCTTCTATTCCATAATATTTGAAGACAAATAGTTTCCCCTAGTCTTTTAGTTGAAAATCACCTGCTTTGCTGAGCCAGCCCCTTTGTGCGTCACTTACCATGCCATTCTTCACGACCCCGCTGTGTCTTACCTTGATGCTGGACCTCTCTGGTGGTAAGAAGGGGATACAATAGAGGAGGAGCTCATCAGACTCTTTCCCAGAAAAACCTAGATATGCTCATGACAAAAGTATTTGGCACTTAATTTCCGGGGGCTCACAATCCCTATGAACCTGCTGTGGGCCCCCAGGTGAGAAAGCCCAGTTTAAGGCTTATAGTAGAGCAGCTACGTGATTCATTTCTGTAATGAAACAATAAAAGTGACAACAACTATCCTTTACTGAGCATTTACCACATACCAGGCACTGGGCTTAACTCCTTACCTGCTTTATTTCATCTCTTCCTCGTATTTCCCTGAGGTTTGGGTAGTGCTAGTATCTCCATTTTGCAAGTGAGAAATGTGGGCCTTCGAGAGGTTAAATAGCCAGCCCCGGTTCAATAACCTCAGGCTTCCTTCTCCCAGGCCACAGGCTAATTTTTCTCAGGCCTCCCAGAGTTCTCCTTGCTGAAGATCAAGATAAAATCACCTGGCATCTTCTCAAACCATGCAGATCACCTCACTTCCCCCTCTGACAAGAGGAGACTCTGGAGAAATAACAAGTAAGCCTTGAATAATCTTGGGTTTGGCTCTTGGGCATCCATGGCTGCAACTTGCCTGTACATTGCTTACGTGTTCATTTTCCTGTGCACCATTTACCCGCTCATTATTTTGACCCCAATTTCAGTCCCTGGTGTCCAGCAGGGGAGACCAACAGTATATAATATGATAGTAATAATAAGAACAATGAGGAAAATTAGGCAAATTGAAGGATAAAAAGGGGTGGTGGAGTTGAGGGTGCCATTTTAAATAAGATGGGGAAGGTCCCTTTCACAAAGTGTCATTTGAGCAGAGACCTGAAGGAAGTCAAGAGGGAGCTATAAGGATAACCAGGGACAAGGTTTCCAGCCAGAGAGAAGAGCAAGTGCAAAGGGGGAGCAAGAGGTCAGTACAGAGGTCCCACGTGGCCTGATTAGTGAGGGGGACATATAGCAGAGGGGATCTGAGAAGATGGGGAAGGTGGAGGAGGGTGGCATAGGGTCTTGTATAGATCATGGCAAGGACACTAGCCTCCATTCTGTTGGGAATCCACTGGAGGGCAGAATCAGGGAAGAGGCATGATATAGGTAATACTTTGGGGGTTTTTTTTTGGAGATGAGGTCTTGCTATGTTGCCCAGTCTGGTCTCAACCTCCTGGGCTCAAGTGATCCTCCCACCTCAGCCTTCCAAATAGCTGGGACTACAGGCATAGTCCACTGCACCTGGCTTGCTATAGCTAATCGTTGACAAGAATCATTGAGATTGTTGCATGGAGAATACACCACAGAGAGAGAGCAAAGGTGAAAGCAAGGAAACAGGCAAAAATAAGAATTTAAACTTTTTGTGTCACTTTGGCATCAGACCCCTTCTTAGGAAAATGTTTTCAAGTATACAAAGTATACATAAGATTGTAAAGGAAACAGTTATACAAAATGCAGTTAGTATAATATTTTTTTTAAACTGCCATTTAGAATTATACGTCTTTTTATGAAGCCATTAAATAATAGAATCTAATGATGACTCTATCATCATTTCAAAGACATGATGAGCATAAATATTATTTCAAGATATTTTCAACATCTGCAATGTATGAAATAAATTTTCTATGATTCTATTGCTAACAAGTCACACATTCTACCTATAGCACTGTCGTTTGCTACATAAAGACATAATTGAAGGAAATGCCCAATTTCAGTCAGCAGCTTGTGAAAATGAAGATTTTTTTCATCCAAGTTCAAGGACCCCCTGAATTCAATGCATGGGCCCAGGTTAAGAACCCCTGAGTTAAGATACTATTGCAATATGTCAGGTAGGAGATGTCAGTGGCCTAAATTATGATAGGCTTTGTGGGATTTAGGGAGCAGCGAGGGAAATACAATTCATTTTAACATATACTAGCTACTTTTTTAAAAATCAAATTCCCCAGGCATGGCCTATCTGTCCAAATCTTATTTCTTCCTATGATTTATTGAGCATCTGTGGTTTTCCTGAAGTAGGCCCTTTGCTTTACAAAAGGTAGAATTTCAAATTTTTTTAGCGGTAGCCAGCTAAGTGAGGGCTGGGGGAATATCTTGTTCTTCTCCCTTTATCACCACAGTGCCTAGAACAGCTGTTAAATTGATTTTAAGCAGGATTTAGACCCTGCTTCCAGTTCTTGCTATGTAACTTTTGAAAACTTGTTTGCCCTTTCTGTAAAATGGGGATGGTGAAATTCTCATTATCTGAGAATACCAGTGCATAGACAAGTAAGAAAAGTTAAGTATGGTTTGGCCAAGCCAGGTTCAGCAGCAAAGAGTGTGATAATAGTGCTGCAGTTGATTGGTAATGTCTGTCATGGCCACGAGCACCATGTATTTCCCATCTTCACACTGGGCAGTTTAGGGTGTTTGGATGGGGATGTTAGGAAATGCTGCCTTGAGATAATTTAGGGTGTAGATCTGGTTCTGACGGAGGACAATGATCCCCATAAAGGTGGAGAGGGTAATGTGAGAGTGAGCTGATAAAACCATCAGCTCTCCTAGAACTTTATTCATACAGTCATCTTACCTTAAATCATACATAAAAACATTGTAACATTCTCCTTGGTAATAAACCATCTTGTTTTTATTTTGGGAAAACATATGTTTATTCTAATTCCCTTACCTCCAAATTTTGTATCTCTGGGGATTTAAATGTGACTGGGGAAAGGGCAATTTTCTTTGCTGTCTACTAAGCCATTGGTAATTTTTGCTATAAAATGTCATTCTCACTACTAAGTTTCCACTTGTTACAATTTAAAATGGGCAAGTGATCCAGGCTGAGGGAGGAAAAAGGCCAGGATCTATTGGAAAGCCTGAGAGACCCTAACAATAGCGTAGCTACAAGACATTAGCACTGCAGTTCGTAAATAATTTATCGATCACATGGCTTTGAATAGTTATATCAAACTCCACTAGAAAAGGTGGCAAATTATCCTTCAACAATCATTTGTTGTGTTGAAAAATAGTATGCATTAATACCAGGGCAAGTAAGATTCGAAACTCCAGTCAGGCAGTCTGTTACAAGAGTTCTGCAGATCAAAACCTCTGGCATAGTTTGCACAATCGCCTCTCCTGTGCCACCACTTCATGGAGTCACTGTCCCTGTTAATTTTATTAATTTGTAGGTTTGGCAGTTTCAGAAGAAATTTTGCATCAGGATCAATGAAATGTTTTAGCAAAAGCTAACAAAAATGTAGTTGAATCAGAATGTATAGAAAGTCAGCTGTGTGAGACAGTTGTTTTATCATGCTTGGTTTGGTATATAAATATGTCTTCTCATGTGGTCATTACAGAAATAAAAATAGAATTACAGATATAGATAGATAGATGATTGATATTCGATGGAGAAGGGAATCTTAAAGAGAAAATATTCTATATATCCTTGAATAACTAGCATTCAGATGCAGCATGCAAAATATCTCCAAATATATCTTGGTTACTCTACTGGTGTCATTTTCCAAACTAGCGTGGTAAGTAAAGTTAGAGCAAAGTTCTGGAAGATGAGATGAGAAAATGAGATTTCCTACTGAGTCTTACCCAAACATCCACACGGTTAGACACTAAATCAACAGGGCTCTTTGTATAGGCTGCAGGTTGCCAACTTAGCATGATGAGAATGAGCTAAAAGAAGCTGAAAAGTAACTGGAACTAAACATTCACTAGTCTTATGGTAAGTGTCTGCCTGTACATAACTCTGCTACAATTTCAAGCTAGTTTCCTTTGAGTCAAAAGCCAGTGTGAGTGATGAGTCCCTTATCTGCTAGATTTCTAATCATGTCGGAGGTGGTATCATATTGCACCTGGACCATGAGACTTAAATGAGAAGGGTCCAGGCTATGATCCTGGGTCAGCTATTGTGTAACCTCAAATGAGTCACTCTACCTCTCTGGGCATCTGTTTTGTGTCCTGAAAATAAGGCGGTTGGATCAGAGAATCTACTTGGTGCATTTTAGCTCTGAGAATGGGATGATATGCAAAGAGGTTAAGAGTTTGGATTTTCACCAAGCCCCCCACTTTTTTTTTTTTTAATAAAAAAAATGGAGACAGAGTTTGGCTGTGTTGCCCAGGCTAGAGTGCTGTGGCATCAGCCTAGCTCACAGCAACCTCAAACTCCTGGGCTCAAGCAATCCTTCTGCCTCAGCCTCCTGAGTAGCTGGGACTACAGGCATGTGCCACTATGCCTGGCTAATTTTTTCTATATATTTTTCAGTTGTCCAGCTAATTTCTTTCTATTTTTTTAGTAGAGACAGGGTCTCGCTCTTGTTCAGGCTGGTCTTGAACTCCTGACCTCACACAATCTTCCCACCTCGGCCTCCCAGAGTGCTAGGATTACAGGCATGAGCCACCCTGCCCGGCCCAAGCCCCCCACTTAAATAGCATTGTCTAGGAAGTTCCTTAGCTTCTTTAAACCTCAGTTTTCTTATCTGGAGAATGGAATTAATCATAGAGTCCACCTCACAAGGAGACAGTTTAGGTAAAGCATATAATACATAGCCAATAAATAAGAGCTGATGCTGTTTGTGTTGCTATTATTGTCTTGTAATAATGTCTGGTGGGGTTTTTTTTTAAGGTTCTAAGCCAAAAGATGTTATGGGGAGAATTTAAGTAGGAGGCGTGTTGTGGAGGAAGAAGACTATGTAGTTGTGACCTGAAGTCATGCCCCGCAGTGGTCCACGTCACCTCGGGCCACCTTTGTAGATCATAGAGTACAGGTAGACCATATTGCCTATTCCTCTTGCGATGCTATCTTTAGGTTTTTAGTAATGGCAAGTAGAGTGAAGTTGGAGAAATGCCGGGAATTAAACATAAATAAACAATATTATCTCTACTGACAGAAAGCTTTAAAAAGTAAAGAATCAGTTAAAAGTTTTTTATTTGTTGAACTTTTTAAAAATAAAACTTGATCAGGAACATGTCTACTCTACTTATTCATTTCTCAAATCTATATTCATCCATTTCTGAGGTCTTGACACATTGTGAGGTGGCAGAATGAGGTGGCAGAAATATCCATAAATTCCACTGAAACAAGAATGCACTATGTGTGGGCTTCAGAGATCTGTGGTAAAGGCAAGAGTACCTCCAGGCACTCTCATTATTATTTCTTGATTCGAGAAGACAACCTGAATGTCCTGGATGAGGAAACCAACCCCAGAAGAGAGAGGGACAGGCCCACTTTTCCAAAAATAGGTTATAAAATATGAAATAGTTTTCTTGAGCCCATGTGTTATGGAATATTAAAGCTTTTGCCTTGAATTAAAGGTCACTTTTTCCATGAAGTGTTTTCAAGAGAAGCTTTATGTAGAAAATGAAATAGAGGTGAGACAGAGAATGCAGGATTTTCTCAAGATGTGTTGCTTTGAAGAAAAGTGGTTTTGTTGTTTGGGCCTATGAGGAATTGACTTTAATGTATAGAGTAAGGTTTGCTTCAACCGCTATGACAGATCTATCCATCTGGTTTTTACATAGCCTTAAATAACACATGGGCCTGAATATGAGGTAAGGTATTTCCCCCCAAAACTCACCATTCCAAAAATAGGGAATCATCTCACATACAAGTCTTTACAAAGCTCTTCAATTACTTAATTCTGAAACACCAAGTATCATTTAGGGAAAACTTAGCCTAAAAGACCTTCAGTCAATTCTAATTTAAGATACTTGTAGAGGCCCCTGTACAGAATCAATTTCCTACATTTATTTTCTGCTTGTCTTCATAGACAGATTATTTATTTATGAAGACAAGACCCTCACAATTGCAAAACTTTAGTGTTGTAAATGGGTCTTTTAAATATGTCTTTGAAAATAAAATAGAGTAGGCAGCAGCATTGGAGAAATTACAGATGTAAGTATTATATAATGAATGGGGGAAAATGTTCTCATGTTATACAATGGATACTTGTTTGTAGCTTCGGATAAAATATCCAAAATAGCAAAATACCTGGATTCACAAAGGGCTGCATGTTAAACTAAGACACAAATGCGATGTGCTCTAGAAAATTGTTAGGTGACCCAAAATGGTTCTAGTGATGACAAAGATGCTGAGAGATACAGCCTCCAACTCTCAGTGCCCTTGTGGTCGGCCTCAACTGCAGGGAGCCTCATCCAAGAGGGTTTTCCCAGGGAACCTCACATTCAGTGAGTGACAAAGTGGGACTGCAAAGGCCTCACCATTTGGACTCAACCTAGGACCAGACCAATGGGTCATATGCACTCCAGAGCTCTTTACTGGGGAGGCCAAGACTGTATTGGGCCTGCCTCTCAATAAAACTTCTCCCTCTTCTCAATCCTACCCCTGATGCCTTTTCTGCATGCCAATCTGCAAATATCGATCTCTAATAAATACTCTGCCCACCAAACTCCAACTCAGCATCTACTTCCAGAGAACCCAAACCACATGAGCACATTTGGGGGCAGAGAAGTAAGAAAATTAGGCGCTCTGTTTTAGGCAGTATATGTGCAAGGTATCTATAAGACAGCTAAAGGGAGATTTCAAGGAAGCAATTCCACATACGAGCTGAATGCTCAGGGGAAACCTCAGGTCTGGAGATAAAAATTTAGGAGACCACAGCTTAGAGATGGTATTTAAAGCCATGGGACTGGATACGATCTCTTAGGAAGCAACTATAGATAGATAATAAAAGAGATTCAAGGCCTGAGCCCTAACATTTAGAGGCCAGAAAGAAGAGAATCCAACAAAGAAGATTCAAAAGCAGCCAGGGAAGTAGAAGAAAAACCAGGTGAGTTTGGTATCCTGGAGACCAGTAAAGAAAGAGTTTCAAAGAAGTGATTGATCATGCCAATGTGCTGAGAGGTCAAGTAAGATGAGGACAGAGAGGTAATCGTTAGATTTGGCAAGACAGAGTCCTTGCCAGCTCGACAAGAATGATTTGGTGGAACGGTCCGGATAAAAGGCTGATTGGAGTGTTTTCAAGATAGATGGGAGGTAAAGAAGTGGAAACAGAGTATGAAGGATTCTTCCGTTTTGCTCCAAAGAGGGAGGCAAGAAATAATGTTGCCATTTGAGAGAAAGTACTTTAAGGAGGAAAATAATTTTAGCATAGTTATAAACTGATTGGTAGGACCCTGTAGAGGGAAAGAGGAAGATTACAAGAGGAGAGTCTTCGCGCGCGTGAGGGGTAAGACCCGCCAGTAATCAGGGGGCCAGATATGGGAAGGGTTAGTTTATTCCAGGTTCCAGAAGGGAAGGAAAATAAGTGGGTACAGATGCATGTGGGAGGTAGATTTGGTGGTGGGCATATGAAGGAATTGTGTTCTGGTTGCTCCTCTATTCTCAGTGAAATAAGAAGCAAGGTCATCCTCTGAGGGTGGGAAAATAGCTCTTGACCTTCTAACACCCAAACCACTATCTTTTCGTCCTCTGTAGTCATCCACCCACTTCGTTCTCTGAACCCCTGGATTTCAAAATGCCTGTGACTGGCCACTTCCCACGTTACTCTCCTTTTCCAATACTTGAACCCCTTTGGTTCCATGTCAGGGTCCCCCAGATTCCTTCTGTGCTAACGTGGCGTGACTCGCAGCCACGCCATTGCTTCACACCCACGTCAGCTTTCCCCCAGTTCTCAAGGCCCATTGATGTAGCTCCTTTTTCCATTTGCTGGGGCAGATTTTTTTTTCTTACACTTTTGTCAGGCTGTATTTACTAACCAAGGTGTGCTTCCCTGTTCAAATCCCAAGTCCTTCAGGAGAGGGGAAGGGGAAGGTAATTCCAAGTGAGAATAGTTAGTTAGAAAAGTAATTTGTTCATCCATGTGACTGTGTCTGCCACCACTGGAGGCCATTGATAATTGCTTCGGTTCCTTTTCCCAGGGATCCTAAACTGCTTGAATCCTGAAATATTTTCAGCAGTAGAACGTGTGTCCAATAACAGGTCAGCAGTCATTTTCCATTGAACATTCATCCTATGAATCCTCCACACAAATGATCCTGTCATCACCGTGAGAGCCCTTGGAGACCCCCAGGGCCCCTTCCATGCCACGATCACCCAGGCTCTGGACTGAATTCTCTGGCTTAGAATCTTGGCTTCACTACTCCCCACCCATTATGTAAGTTATTTAACCATTCTGTGACTCAGTCTTATCATCTCTAAAATGGGAAGAGTAATATTCCCCAACTTCATAGAGGTGTTTTAACAATCAAATGAGTTAATGTGCCTAATGTCTTCAACATGCCTTCTGGGAAGAAGGTGTTTGGTTAATAGTAGCTGCTAATTTTATGTCAAAAGCCCTGAGAAATTTTTCTCAAATTAAAATCTTTAACTTTCTCCTTGTCAAACTTATTTGCCAAAGAAACCTTTTATTACCTGACACATATTAGCCCTAGAATTGCTGTTCCACAGAATCCACTGTTGGTGTACATATTAGTTTCCTAGGGCTGCCCTGACAAAGTACCACAAACTATCAGAACAACATAAATTTATCCTGTCATAGTTCTGGAAGCTAGAAGTTTAAAATCAAGGTGTCAGCAGGGGTATCTCTCTCTAAAGGCTCTAGAAGAGGAGGATCCTTCCTTGTCTCTTCTTACCTTCTGGTATTTGCTGGCAATCCTTAGTGTTCCTGGGGTTGTAGCTGCATCATTCCAATCTCAATGGCTTTCTTCCCTGTGTCTCTTCTGGTCTTCACATCTCTCTCACCTTATAAGGACACCAGAGATTGGATTTAGAGTCCAGTGATCTTACCTCAACCTAATTGCATCTGCAAAGACCCTATTTCCAAGTAAGGTCATATGCACAGGTACCAGGGATTAGGACTTGAACATAGCTTTTGGAGGGGGTCACAATTCAGCCCACAGAAGTGTATGTGAAATAAACACCTCCAACCGTACTTTATTTGGCCCAAATCACCTCCTAGTCATTAATCATAATCTAGTTTAGAATTACTCAATCTGGTAATGCTTTTTGTGAGCTGTCTGAACAGGTCTAGGTTGGGATAAGTACAAAAATGGAGAGGAAATTTTTAGAAACTTCCATAGCAATTTGTCCTCGCCATGACATCCAAGCATGAATGCCACAGACTTTTCTTGTTTAAAAGGGAATAGACTGGTTTGCATGTTGGCTAACTCCTCTGGTTAGTTACACGCGGCATGAGCTGTCTATTGGTCATACCAGGGGTTGGAAAGTTTTTAAAACTTGGCTCACCCCAGGTCATTTGAGATGTGCTCATGTGGCTGATTGGCTGTCAACGGTTGCAAATGAAGAAAAAATTCACCATCTCCCACTTTTCCCTGGTTATTTACATAAACCCCATTCACTGCTCCAATCCTTGGGTTCCAAACAAAGCATTGTTATTATTTCTGCTAACCAATTGTTCTAGCTAATTAAAAAATCCTCCTTTTTCCTTTTGAAGAACACAGTCTCAACTGTCAGTGAAACATTTCGGGGAACAGAGTGTGTTCATTGTTTGCAAACAACTTTGGGCTTCTGTAGTCACAGGCTGCTTTGTGTTAAGACACAAACCATATCAATTAGGAGCATTATAAATGCCTTTGGTGACATACAAGAAGTTGTTCTTCTAAATGTGAACTATGGAGTTCATTATGTTTCTTTGTTACCTCTGCCTACTCAAGGTGTATGCTATTGATGACACTGTATTTTCCCGTGCTTCTAACATCCAAATTTTTGTGCATTACAGAAAAGATACTAACTCTTCAAGAAAACTATTGCTTTGGAAAACTTCTTTTAAATAGGAAAAAAAATGCTGTTTAACTCATAGTGAGTTATTAGTCTGAAGAAAAAAAGAAGCAATATCAAATTCTAATATTTGCTTGCTTTTTAAAGAATGGTTGTATATTGGACTCAAGTTTGGATAACAATTGGTTTTTGTTTGGTTTTTTGTATGTGTCATTTTGTTTTGGTTTTAGTTTTGGTTTTGTTTGGCTTTTTATCAAAAGTAGTGTTCGACTAAACATTAGCTAAAAACAAATATATACATCAAGCTGTTCAAAATGATCATAAAAGATATTGCCCTTCTACCCCACACCCCTAGTCCTCTAACTCCCCCTGCAGAGGCCATCTCTGTTATCAGTTTGTTAGGAATGCTTTCAGAAAGAGTCTCTGGGCACATATGTGTGTATGTGTGCACAGGTCTGTATGCATATCTGTACAGCCAAAACAATCAAAAGCATACTGTACCTGCCATTTTTGACCTTGATCAGAGTTTATCTTAAAGATAGTTTTATACCATCAGCCATCTAGATGACCTCTTTCTAGTATTCATTTCCCTGCAGAGTCCCCTCCCACATTGATAGGGCTGATTGGCATACCAATAAAATACTGCAGTGTGATTTCCGAGACTAGCTCATGAAAGGCCTTGTGGCTTCCTCCCTCTCTCTCGGATCACTCACCCTTAAGGAAGCCAACTGCCATATCGTGAGGACACTCAAGTAGCAAGGAACTAAGGTCTCTTGTTAATGACCGTGTGAGTAAGCCATTTTGGAAATTCATGTTTTAGCCCCAATAAAGGCTTTCAGACAGCTACGGCCCCAACCAGCATCTTATGTACAAAGTTATGAGAGACTTTGAACCAGAACCACCCCACTAAGCCGCTCCCATTTCCTGACCAAAAAAAAACTGAGACAATAAATGTTAATTGTTTTAAGCCAGTGAGTTTTGGGATAATTTTAGGTAACTAATATATATACCATCATATGTCATTTGTATTTATTATTGCAAGGGGTAAAAGTTGTAACAAAGAAACAGCAATTCTAAAATACCCTGACTTAAATAAAAAGATTGTTTCTTTCCTGTAAAACAGTTTAGAGATGTGAGGTCCAGGCTGGTAGGGAAGTTCTACCCCATACTGCCTTGCAGAAACACAGCTTCCTCCTATCTTGTTGTTGGCCATTCCCCAGGGTATCGTTGTCATCTGTAAGACCAGAGCCGGGTTGCTATCCTGTCTGTAACCCAGACCACAGAAAGGGAAAAACAAAGAAGTCCAAGGCAAGCAACTTTCCTGTGAAGAAAGTAAACTGAAAGAGTATCCACTTCACTTGGGAAAACGTGGCCACCCTTGGCTGAAAGAAAAGCTGGGAAGCTATTTATCCAACTGGCCAGACATATACCCACTAAAAAGTGGAAAACAGATTTTAGGAGGACCACCATTCCTCCCCATAGCTTTGTAGTCTTCCTTCGTTTTGATGTATATACATTTATTTAGCCAATCATTGAATGATGACCACCAAATATAGGGCTCCTTAGGCCATCGTAGCAAATTACTCTGAGAATGAGTAAGTGGGGAAGAAAAGCCAACATCCCCACTATATCTGTGATAAATCTATACAAAGTGCTCAAGTAGTGCACAGTTTCAATGCTCATGGTCCTGGGGGTGAGAGAGAAAATGAACCGTACCCGGGCACAAAATTTGGATCCTATGATAGAAGTGTAAAATGTAAAAGTCAAAGTGACATGTGCCACAATTTCTCAATGAATATTCTTTGTGCCAAGAATTTGTTAAGAGTGTAAACTCCAGAGCCTGTCTATCTAAGGTCTTGGTTCTCAAAGTGTGGCCCTTGAACCAACACCATCAGCGTCACCTAGGAACTTGGAAATACAAATTATTCAGCCCCATCCCAGACCTACAAGACCAGAGACTCTGGGGATGGGGCTTGGCCATCCACATTTTAACAGACACTCCAGGGGAATTTGTTGCTTGCTACTTATAAAATCTGGGAACCACTAATCTAAAAACTAAAAGCAGCACGTGCCACTTACTAGCTATGTGACCTCCGGCAAGTAAACTTACCTCTTTTCCTTAATTTTTCCATCTGGGAAATAGGGAAAGTAATAGTATTTATCATTGTCAGATAAGCATTGAAGGTGCTAAAATGTATAAAGCACTTTTCAAAGTGCATACCATATGGTGAGCATTCAAAAAAAAAAAAATCCTAGATACTATTGTAGCTGTTGTTGTTATCTTTATTTTCCTGACATGTGGTTTCACCAGTTTGTGGTCCAGAACGAGGCCATGACTTTTAATATGCAAAGAGATGCCTCTGAGACATGGTGGCTCCTACTGAGAGAATGTTTTCCTTCCCTCCCAGGGGTTGTTCCCCCCATAATCACTCTAGGACCCCAAGAAATGTTTCCTAAGGTCTGGCGGTCAATGACCCCAGCAAGCGCCAAGCGGACAGATGAACATCTTACATGTCAAATCGTAAGACTAACAAGCTCACGAGAGTATGAACCAGAAACCCACGTCCAAGCCAAAATGTCCAAACTTTCCAAGTAATTTTTCATTTTGAGTTCTGACTTGTATCAAGCAGTACGCTAGATGCTGGGGAGTCAGGTCTATAACCAGAATCCCAGCACCAGCCAGGGTCAGCCTGAATAACAGCAGGAGACTGTGGGAGCTGGGGACAGAAGTGCTCTGACCCTCTGTTAGAGGGCACCAGGCCTGGCTGGCAAAGCTTCAAGCTCCCAGCACCAAAGTACATGTATAACATATCTACTCTGCCATCACCTCTTTCATTTATTTGCTCCCATTTCACCCACACACATTGTGTTGAGTCTCAGCTATTTGTTTCCTGACCCTAAGGCCTCTCACAACAAAATCCTTGTCACCTGTTTAACTCAGGTGTCTCCTAAGTGGAGCAACAATCAGTCCTTGCTGGCTTGAGCTGTTCGCACCAGGGCCGCCTCCCTGAGGGGCTGACCTCAGGTGCAGTGAATACAGAAAGCCGACTGTAACCCTTCCCTTTACCCAAAGCCCTGTGTAGGGGGAAACATTTTTCCTCCTTGCTCTGACAGTGGATTAAAGGTTTGCGGACCCTCCTGTGCTGCGTGATAAGGATGCCTGTTTCCTAAATAATTACTTGGAACTGAGTAATGGGTTCCCCTTCCACCCAGTCACCACAAGGGCTGTGGCTACTGCTTTGAGTCTCTGAAATTTTTGTGAACTTAAAGATTGGTCACACGGCTTTTTGTAAGGTCTCGTTCTTTCATAGTGCTATGAAGCCACATAAGCAAGAACAGATAAAATTTATCTTGAGCATGTGATCTTCACTTAATAAGTGAGAAAAATGGAGCAGAACTCCACTGGAGCACAGCTAGCATTCTGAGAGGAGTCAGACATGTCTCCTAAAAGAACTCCTATTCCAAAATAACTGGTAAGGCAAGGGATAGCTCTGGCCTCCACACTGGCTTTATCAAGGGCTCTCCTTGTGTTATAAAATTATGGGAATATGTTGTTTACCTCTCCAATATCTATCTCCACTTCATCCCATGAAAAATCAGATTCCTGATGTCTGTTTGGGGAACTCATCCTGCGTCCCTTCTCAGCCATGTATTTCAAGTGAGGTTAACCTCACCCCTTTATTTCTGATCAGAGTTTCTGATTGGCTTAAGCCAATCTTCCCCAGGGATTGACTCAAGCACAAGCATCTGACCAGACCAGAGCCAATAAGGTACGGGAAACATTTTGGCAAAAAAGTGGTGTTCCCAGGAAAAGATGCTCTCTCATCCCCTAAAAATCGTAATGTGAGGAAATGAGATGGAGTGCTGCTACAGAAATCCTGCTGCCATTATAGAGAGCAAGGCATTGCTAAACTCAAATGCAGAGCCCAAAGTTGAAGTACACTCTACAGACGGCAGAACAAAGAGATGGAGAGCAATTTGGACATTGATGACATCAGTGCCCTCACATAAAGCCTCACCTGAAATATACTACGGTCTCTGGACCAGCAGTTTCCAATATGTGATCTCTGGACAGGCAGAGTCCGCATTACCTGGGAACTCATTAGAAATGCAAATTTTGGGGTCCCCACTCCAGACTTCCTGAATCAGAACTCTGCATGGGGTGATCTGCATTTTAACAAGCCTCTGGGTGATTCGCTGGTACACGCTGAAGTTTGAGAACCACTGGTGTTGACTGATACAGTAAGTTGATAAAAAATCAGCTGTTTTAACTTGAGTACTATTATTCTAGAGTTTTCAGTACTACAAGTTCATCCATACCATTTTTAGTAAAGCTGGTCTGAATCTGGTTTTTATATTCCTCATACTAGCTTCAATCTTCTTGTTATATTAGTTGGTGGAAAATTAGATGATTGCCTTAGTTATAATCCTTCCTTATATGGTGCTGGCTTACACGATGATATCTGTTCCTCAGGACATCTCTGGAAGAACAAAGAGACTGAGCAGGGATAGTCTGTGCACAAGCTTCTCACTGTGGAGATAAGAAAACCAAAGTGCCTTCGTTATATCTCCTGGCTGGCTAAAATCCTTCTGGGCTGGTTTTTTCCACATACTTGGCTGCCTGTGAAGCCGAGTAATTAGACCAGCAGGTGACAGAGTTGGGCAGACATGGATTTGAATCCTGACTACATTTTACATTCTGTCTGTAAGACATGGGGCATGTCATCCAAGCTTTTGTGCCTCAGTTTCCTCATCTGTAAAATGGTGAAACAGTACTACTTCCTTTAGGTGGCCAGTGTGAGGATTTACACCATACTCAGTGATCCATCTCACACCATCTCAGTGAAAATGAGTATGGAAAGGACCAAGTGCTTGGTAAGTGCTCGATAAATTGCATCCATGGATAATAGTATCAGAACCATCACATCATTGCTCCCGCACTCCTGCCTGTAAAATGCAGTAGCTACATGTGCGGCAGATGCATTCAGGTAGGGAGTGTTACTTAGGAGCAGCAGTATCTCAGTTGTGCACTGAGTAATCCAGCCTGCTGATTTCCAGGTACCTTCTGATTTCTCTTGGCCTCTCACCTTAACTAGAGCACCCTCAGTCAGCATCATAAGGTAATCTCGCACTTCGGCTTCCTAGGAGAAGCTGTGTTCCTCAGCCGCCTCTTCCACCTTACAGACTTCTTTCTTCTTAAGGGGGTGAGGCTGCTGCTGATGAGAAGTGGTTTGAATCACTATCAGAACAATTGAAAAGCTTAGTCATCCTTTCTAAAAAACAGATCTGCTAGAATCAGTGGGTGTCTCATTCATTTCCAATCATGCTTAATTCACGGCTGTTCCCGCTTGGGGAGCCATTTTATTAAGGGTTTGACTTCCTACCTTCTCCGAGGCATCCAGGTGGTTGCTGCCTTGGAAGGAGAGGGACCATATGAAGCCCAGTAATACTTTTATTACCTCATTTATCTGGCCTTACTCTGGATAATTTAACTGGCCTTTCAGCCTGCCCATGACTTGAATGACAGACCAATGGCGTTTTTATGACAGATCTTAAGTGGAGAAGAATCTTGTAGCCAAATGATACAAAATGGCTCTTGGCTTAATAATTGCCTGTGTTCCAATCCCAGCTTTGCCACTTAATACCTATGTGATTTGAACAAGATCTTTACCCATTTAGTGCTTCAGTTTATCCATCTATAAAATGGGGATAATAAAATTGACACACAGGGTTATTATAATGATCAAATGAGTGAAAGTTTATAAAACCCTTAGATAAATAAATATGAATAATAATAATGAATAATATTTGTGATTTACTAAGAACTCACTTTGTGCCAGACTCTATGCTAAGCGCTTTACATTTAACAGTGAAATTTATCCCAACCATAAATCAATGAAGTCTGGTAATAATAAATAATGTTGATAATATTAATGATGGCAATCATCATAATAATAATTATGCACTAGGCACTATACTAACTATTTCATCAAATCTCACAGCACCCTTATTAGAGAGGATCTATTATAATCCCCATTTTGCTTATGGGTAAGCCAAAACACAGAAAGTTGAGTATCCGGCCCAAAGTTACACAAAAAGTAAGTGACAGATCTAGGATTTAAATTCTGTCCTCCCTGATGCCATATCCCAAGCTCTCAATTGCAGGCCAACACAAAAACCACATAAATACTGCATCCTAAAGTGAAGATGTCAATCTTCAAATTTTCTAGAAGCATAGGATGGATTAAAAATGTTGACACCATTTTTTTTTCTCTCAAAGAAATGATTCCAAATGGGAGCTATGTGAATGAAGTGGAGAATTTTGAAAACTCCCAGTTGGCTGTGTGGCCAGCCCTGTGTGTTCCATGAATATGAGGGTTTATGTCTAAAATGAAAAATGACTCCGTTAGTAATAGGTTCAAAAACCTGTTGAGTCAGCACCTTGCAGAAAATACTCAGTTGGGTAATAACAAAAAAAGTGGAGGCTTCTATAGCATCCAATTATATGACAAGTGAGTTACACTTAAAGGCATTGAAAAAAATGATCCCAAATCTGAACTGAGGAGTGTGATCAACTGTAACTGGTCCTCATATTAAGCTCTTCCCAAGCCCACAGGGATGTGAAGAAGCCATAAAGGATGAGCGTGCACCCTGACTGAAACTTGGTACACCGTGTGCAAGCAGTGTGACCTGTGATCGCCCAGGGACGGATGACGATTACAGCCACCACTCAGCAGCCACCCACATGTGCTTTCTCCTGTGTAAAGCCCTTATATGTTTTTCTGGTCCTTAATAAAGTGATTTAGTTGGACCCTTATTTATCCCATTTTACAAATGAGGAAAATGAACATAGGGGATCGTAAGTGGCTTGCCAAGGTTCCTACTGCCTTGGAAAGGGCTAAACTGGGACTCGCCCTGAGGTCTGGGTACCAGAGAGCCAATGTGCTTATCACCACATCATGTTACATCTCCAAAATGAGACCAGATGAAAAACATGGCTCAATTACAAAAGAAATGACTTTTGATTTTCTTTGTACAATGTCACGCATAGGTAGATATGTAAATTTTTTAAAGGTGGGGACAAATCAAAGTTTTGCTATTATGGAAATACCAATAAAAAGATAGATTATGGCACATCCCTCCTGGGTACTCAGTCCAAAAGAAGTGTTTGTGTATTTATCTTTGTATCCTAGTGTTTTAGGACAAGCTGGTGAGAGTACGTGTTCCACAGATGTTCACTTAATTGGCTCGAATTTTATTCTTCCAGTTCCCACACCCCTTAAGTGAAACCAAATGCATTTTAATTTCTTTGAACCCTGGGAGTGTCTGGTATTTCTTCAGTACCTACTTTTTCCCTCTGAAGCACAGTGATAACAATGTAGGTGCTCAAATAATGCAATAAATACAGACTGTTATCGTGAGCTTCAAGTTCTGCATCTGCATTTTGGGGGATCATGAAAAGCTGAGTTGGACATTGATGAGGATCTAGATCAAAATAGCAGCTGTATTCCTAGAAATTTTGACTGAGCGGAGATGAAGGAATAAAGCTTATAGATTCAAATTTTTTAAAATAAGACCCTATCTAGTTTTAATCTATATACAAAAAGAAGAAATAATGGAAGCCCAAAAGAATAGCTCAATTCTATAGACTTCTTGGAATCTTGAAATTATAATTATTGTTGTATTTACCTTTATGTGGAATTAGCTTAGCAGCTTGGGGAAATGACCATGAGTTTCTTTATGAAAATTGTCTGTCTTTGAGGTTGGGGATGTTGTTTTGTTTGTTTTTTCTAGAACTAGTTTTTATTTTTCTTTGGTCACAAGATTCTAGTAATGCAAGGGAGTCTGGGGACAAAGTGTCCCAGCAAACAGGTATACTATAGATTCTAACAGAAGAAGGGGACTGTGGTAGGCAGAACAATGGACCCCCAAAGATGTCCATGTCCTAATCCCTGAAACCTGTGACTAAGTTACCTTTACACGGCAAAAGGGATTTTGCAGATGTGGTTCAGTTAAGGATCTTGAAATGGGATGCTCATCCTGGATTATCTGTGTGGGCCCAGTGAAATCACATGGATCCTTCATAAAATGGAGGCAGGAGTGTTATAGACAATCAGAGAAGAAGAAATGATGAAAGCAGGGAAGAGTGACAACATTGCTCATCTTGAAAAGGGGAAAAAGCCACAAGCCAATGAATACAGGCAACTTCTGGAAGCTGAGAAAGGTGAGGATCGGATTCTCCCCTAGAGCCTAGAGAAGGGATGTAGTGAGACTTCTTGCCACCAGGAGTATAAGATAATAAATTTGTATTGTTTAAGCCACCACCTAGTTTGTGGTAGTTTTTTATAGCAGCTATAGGAAACTAATGCGAGGACTAAGTTCCTCAGCAGCAGCCTCTGCCAAAGGGAGGAATATTTCCTGTTGCGAGTCCAAGGAAACATTCTACCTGACCGGAAGCCTAAGCATTGTCTTTGGCTACTTACGATTTATCTTAGGCTTTTCAACCTCAGCACTACTAACATTTGGACCATATCATTCCTTTTCGTGCAAGCTGTACTGCATGTTGTAGGAGGTTCAGCAGCATCCTGGCCTCTCCCAGAAGCTAGCTGCCCATAGCTTCTCCCCCGCAGTTGTGACAATCTAAAATGTCTCCAGACATTGCCAAACGTCCCCTGTGGGGAGGAGGGGCAGGAAATCTGCTCCCAAGCTGAGAATTCCTGCTCTAACTTGATCATATTCTTCTTGATTATAAAATTCCTGATGACAGTGAGCAAGCCATCTTTCTCTCATGATCCTAATTCATAAATTAGCCAAACCCTGAGACGCACAAAATATACTTTAGTCAGAGTCATTTTGCCGCTCAATTACAAGGCAAAAAAATCCTTGCCTCCAGACTAGATGGAATAATCTCATAGCTGGTACCAAGAGATCAGACAGGATTTATTTCTGGATGAAACTCAGCTGATAACTCAAGGCAAGTTATTAATCTGCTCAGCCCAGCCATTAAGCACCTTATGCCTATTACTCTCAGTACATGCCAAATACAGCATTATACCAAATGGAGTGTGGTAGCTTTGTGCCCCCTTCCTTATTTGGGGAACTTAATTGGGGATCCTACTTATAATTATTACTGGTTCAGAAATCCCAAGTTGTATTAGGATGGAATGTGGTAAAGCCTGGGTAAAGGAGAGGATGATCTCTGTGCTTTCTACTGCCTCCAAGATACAGGTGGTGTTGGACACGGGAGGAAAAGCAGCCTCCACAAGCCCAGTTCTTTCTCCTCTGGGCTAATATGCCTGCCAAAGGATGTGTGAATTCAAAAGAAAGAGAATTCTCCAGCTCACTTTCCAAAAGAATCTTCTATTATGGCATGCATAGGTTTGGCAAAGAGAGATAAGAAAGGCAGGCAGGCAGAAATGGGGAAAAAATAAGAGAATAAATGACCATGAATGAGTTGAGATTATTGAGGATGGAAGGGTAGGATGATGTTATGAACAGAATGTTTGTGTGCCTTGCAAATGCATATCTTGACACCCTAACCCCACAACGTGTTGGTATTGAGAGGTGGAGCCTTTGGGTGGTAATTAAGTTTAGATGAGGTCATAAGGGTGGGGCCTTTGTGACTGGATTAGTGTACATACAGAACAGAGCTCACTCATTCTCTGCCATTCAAGGACACAGTAAGAAGGTGGCCATCTGCAAACCAGGAAGAGAGCCCTCACCAAGAACCCAACAAACACCTTGAGCTTGGATTTCTCAGCCTCCAGAACCGCAAGCTATAATGTCTGTGGTTTAAGACACCCAGTTTGTGGTATCTTCTTATAGCAGCCTGAGCAGACTAAGACAGATGAGTAACCAAACCACAGAAACTATATCAAGAGCTAGAAAGATACCAACACATTTGAGTGTCAGGGAGTGACCTCCACCATTACCACCACAAACACAAGACCTCTAGCTTCCTAATTAGTTTTTTGAGTTTGGTAAACATGACAATAATGTGCTAGGTTGACGATAAGAGCTAGATTCTCACTAGCTGTGTGACCATGGACAGGTCTCTTTGTTACTTTATTTTTTTGGTTTCAATATTAAAGCGGGAATAATAACACCTGCCTTGAAAGAGCACCATAACAAGAGAATGAATCATATATGTGAATGTGATAGATAGGTGGTAAGTACTCGGTTAAGGCAAATCAGCTCCCCTCCTATCCCTAAGTCCCCTCTCATCTAGCCTCATCCTAGTCAATTTAAAATAGGTCAAACATGCTATGCTTTAAAAAGGGCTTATTAGGAAAAATAAATATATAAATACAATAAAATATGTCAAACATGATTGAGCCAGATTTAACTTGCCTGTGAGTGTGAATGAAGATGCAAGAACGTTTATGCCTCATCTGGTTAATCACCAGTCCTCCTGTACCCAAGTATGAAGGCCAGTCCTTGCAGGAGTCTCCTTGTGGTAAATATTTGCAAACACTGGTTTTGTAAACCCACCTTCCAGCCCCCATTCTTCTGGTAAGAGCACCTTGGTTCTCTCTTAAGAAGTTGCCCCTTTTCTATTCTCAGTCTATGGGTTCCAATGGGAGCCAATGGCACTCCACCCCATAAACACACACACGCACACACACACGTAACTGACTCCAGGAAAGAACACTTCTAAGATCTGGCCAGTGGGTTTATTAGCCATTGCCTAACCCACACCGGCGTAAATAATTTTCAGAAATCTCGAAAATAGTTAGAACTATTGGGAAGAGGGAAGCTGTCTTTTTGCTAGGATTGGTGGTTGTATGCGTGTTATAAGTCTGGTGCTCTCAGGATCTACCATGCGGAGAAGGCCTGTGTGAAACTAAAAGTCACTATGGAAGAAAGTAGAGCTAAGAGTTGGAGAGAATCCCCTGGATCCAGCTATTCCTGAAGCTTGTTGGTCCCTTGACTTTCCAGGCATTTGAGCCATAAATTCCCTTTACGTTTAAGCCAAAATGAATTAGGTGTCTCTCACTCCCTGCAGAAAGACTCATGATAAATGCACCCTCCCATAAATATTTCTGGAAATTGCCTTGGGGTGAAATTACCTGTGTTCATGAATTATATTCATGAATTATATACATCAAGAGATTCTGTAGCTCTTACTCAAATGCCATTGGAACCATCCCAGGACTAATTTGTTGGGTAGGTTGACTGATGGCTAAGCTGCCACCACCATTTGCATATGTCTAGAAGGCTGACCACAGACATTGTCTCAGTGTTAGTTGTAAAGGTATTTCACTGGCAGCCAAACAATGCCTCATCCTCCCAGAACTATGAGACTAAGCCAACCTTTTCTAGTAGACAAGAGGTATCCTCCCCTCCTTCCAAGAGACACTGAGTAAGGGCTACAGAGACAAACTAATTTTTTCAAGCCACAAGGTTTCAACTGTTACTTGCTGCAAAGTTCTTGAAACAGGAAACACTGGGGCTACCTCCCTCTCTCTTTCTTCTACCCAACTATGTTCTCTTCCAGAAGGCCCAGCCAGCACTTCTACTGAAATAGCATTTGCAAAGTTTTTCTAATCAGGGAGGTAAAAGAGATAACAGTAGGTAAGTAAAGAAAGCAAAGGAAGTGGAAGGGTAAATGTGGGGTCCAAATGATCTGCTGTCATAATTTGTGCAACATATCATTTAGAAAAGAGTGTCATGGCCAGGCGCAGTGGCTCACGCCTATAATCCTAGCACTCTGGGAGGCCAAGGCAGGAGGATCACTTGAGGTCAGGAGTTTGAGGTTGCAGTGAACTATGATGATGCTACTGCACTCTAGCCAGGGCAACAAAGGGAGACTCTGTCTCAAAAAAAAAAAAGAAAGAAAAAGAAAAGGAAAGAAAAAGAAAACAGTGTCACTAATGAGAGGTTTCATTTCATTCCCAAATTTTTTCCTGATGTGAAAAAAACATAACTTTCTCTTGCTACTTAACTACACTATAAACTTTGAAAAACGTGTCCACAGGAATAGCGAATCACTTGGATACTGACCTAGTATCAAGATGAGTACAGATATACAGGAACTAGTAATATTTGAGTATATGATTCACACACTAAGCTGGCCTTTTTGTATTTGTATTTGCAATCAATATCTACTTTTGTGTGAGAAGATATCATTTTCTTTGAATTATATCAGGTAAAACCTACTGTGCTCTTTCGGCAATATTTCTTACTTGGATACATCTTTTGTTAACTTCTCTGCCTTTCAGTGAAAAAAAATATTTCATGGTGGCTCATACCTATAGTCCCAGCTACTTGGGAGGCTGAAGCAAGGGGACTGCTTGAGGCCAAGCTGTAGTGTGCTGTGATCACACTTGTGAATAGCCACTGCTCTTGAGCCTGGGCAACATAGTGAGACCCCATTTCTTAAAAAAAAAAAATTCATGAGCAAGAAACTATTATTTGAAAAGGTCTAGACTGAAAAGGAAAAGAATTTAAAGATGAGTAAGACCAAGACACCTGTGATATTATGAAATACATACTTGGTCTTCATCCCTATCTCCTGGCACATATCTCCTAAAATCCTTGGGCTCTTCAGGTGAGAAGTATCTTTTTGTATGCTGAAGAGTTGACTGGTGGCTGGCCACCCCCAGGTGGCTTCAGAATGGGAACTGGTCACCAAAAAGACCAAGGCATAAATAGAGGGACTTTCAGCCCCACCCCCGCAACCTCTCAGGAGGAGAGAAGGGCCCAATGTTAAGTTGATCACCAAGGGCCAATGATTTAATCAATCATGCCTACATAATGAAGTATCTATAAAAACCCAAAAGGACAGGGTTTGGACAGTTTCCAGATAGCTGAACACCTGGAGGTTCCGGGAGGGCAGTGCACCTCCCCCATGCATCTCTTCATCTGTATCCTTTGTAATATCCTTTACAATAAACCAGTAAACATAGCGTTTCCCTGAGTTCCGTGAGCTGCTCTAGAAAAGCCAAGGATGGGCTTAGGGGAACGCTGATTTATAGCCACTTGGTCAGAAGCCCAAGTAAAATAACCTGGGGCTTGAGATTCATATCAGAAGTGAGGGGGACAGTCTTGTGGGACTGAGCCCTCAACCTGTGGGATCTGATGCTACTTCCAGGTAGATAGTGTCAGAATTGAACTCAATTAGAGGACACTGGGCTGGGATGTCCACTGCAGAAATGATTGCTTGCTTGCTGTATGCGAAGAAAAACTCATATACCTGGTCATAGAAGTCTTCCGTGTTGATTGTTGAATGAGAGAATAGGAAAAACAGTTTAGTTTGGCTTTTATGCCTATATTCTCAGTGCCTTAATAATTCTCTGCTTAGGTAATTCCAGCAACATGATTACTCTGTTGCTATTAAACCAGTAGGAACTCAAGGAAAAGAGTTTGGAATGCGACTTTTTGAAATGAAAATATAAAGTGGATTAGATAATTAGCTATACTGTTTTCCCTTAACACTGTCTAGTCTTAAAATCACTAACCTGTTAAGGAATCTTCCAGGTATCTGGAAACCACAGACTTCATGGGTCCTTCTCTCTAGATCCCTTGCTGCTATTCCTAGGGCCACCTCCAAAGGATTCAAAGCTAACTTGTTCCTTCCTCCAAGCTAAATAAAAACGGACTGAGACTTCCATCAGCCCATGTCTCTTGAAATGCACAGGCGCCTAAGTTCAAGAAAAAACAACCAACAACCACCACAAACCCAGCAGGGTACCTCTGTGCCCCATTTCCAAATCCCAAGAGACTGTGATATCCAATGCTGGGCCAGGCGTCCATTTCTGGTCTAATCACCTCAGCCAGAGTGACACCATGAATGACAAACATTGTCATTAATAACCACGGGACTATTTTGGAGGTAACTCGGAATCACAAATGGTAGCTTGTGAAAAACCATAACTATAATTCTAAATTCAAACCAAAGTCCCCTCCTCTCTCTGACAGACCCCACTGCCATCATTAGCTGATTCCAGCTGCGGAGCCCGCCGCTCGGAATCCTTGCCGGAGAAAGCTTGCTTCCCTTTACATGGAGCTCAGTGTCCAATGTAAATTTCATACACACAGGCCCTGAAACTTAAAAGGAATCTTTAAACCCCATTAAATAACACAGTTGCTTAGCAGGAATTCCTCTTGGGAAGGGATGTCTTCTCTTCAAATGCCATGTTATGACAAGCATGACAGTCTTGATGGGGATCTGCTCTGACTCATGACATCGCTTAAATTAGGTTAGGTGGAATGTGTGCAAGCTTTCTAAGGAAAGCTCCCTTGGACCCAGCCCTATTATTTTCATTAAAAGTTTTGAATTATGACTGTCTTCTCCTAGGAACGATGAAGCCTGTTTCCACACTGGGCACATCACGGAAGGTAAAATACGGGCTACGTGGTTCCTTACCAGCAAAGCCGGTTGGCCTGCACACGTTAAAAACTAGTTTACAGTTGCATTCCTTCCTCTCTCTCTCTCTTCCTCCACCAGGCCGGAGTTGGCTGGCCTCACCACCAGAACTTCCCTTTGTCTGAAGTGTTTTAAGGCCTCTCCTGTTTCCAGTTTAACCTTCACCGGAGGAAAGAGCCTGGAATGAACTCTGATCCCCACTGTATTCTTCCACTTGCTTCCCAGTCAACACTTCTTTGGGGGCAAAGGTTCCACCTGCATGTGATGTAGTCACTGGTGATTATCAGAGATGTAAAACATTGGCTTTTCGGTACCATTTAGTGCATCCTACAAATTCTTAGCTGTAAGGCAAACCCACCTCCTTATCTTACATTCAAGGAAATTGGAGGCAGGACTTGGTTGGAAGTTAAAAAAAAAATAAAATAAAACAACTCAAACTTTAGCTAATAATTTGTTGACTTCTGTGAATGAAAATTCCATCTCCTCTCTCCCACCTGCCCACATGCAAAACTAGATCTAGGGGCTGGGACATCATCATCAGGACTCAGCTTCTTTCTGTCTCTTGGCTCTGCTTTGCTCAGTGTTGGCTTCACTCTCAGGCAGCCTCGTGAAGATGCCTGGCAGCTGCAGAATCACATTCTCCCAGCTTCCAGCCAGCAGAAGGCAACATCCTCTTCTCCCATACCTCCAGCAGAATCCCGTTGTTTCTACTGCCTTAGTGTCAGTCACTGCGGCAAGAGAGTAAGGCACTCTGATTGACATGCCTAGGTCACAGGTCTGCCCTTAGAACCAGAGGGTGAGGCCAACCCTACCTGAACTACAGGGAGAGGTGCGAGAGTTAAGGTGGTTCTCTAAAGAAAGACCAAGACATCGTTACGAGAGTAAAGGGGAGTGAATGCTGAGCTGCATGAACAGCAAGTTCCATTTGCAATCTGGACTGGTCTGCCCGGCTGCTGTAACAAAATACCACACACTGCATGGCTTAAGCAACAGAAATTTATTTTCCCACAGTTCAAGGCTGGAAGTCCAAGATCAAGGTGCCAGCAGGGTTGGATTCTAGGAAGGCCTCTCCCAGCTTGCAGATGGCCACATTCTCACAGTATCCTCACGTGGCCTCTCCTCTGTGTGTGCACACATTCCCCAGGTCTCTTCCTCTTTCTTAAAAGGATGACAGTCCTGTCAGATAGGGCCCCGCCCTCATGACCTCATTTAACCCTAATTACCTCCTTCAAGGCCCTATCTCCAAATACAGTCACAGTGGAGATTAGGGCTTCAACATGTGCATTTTGGGGGACACAATTCGGTTCATAACAGTCCAAAGAGAATGAATAAGTGATATAACCAAGGTCATAGAATTAAAAGCAGACCTGAGGCTGGAAGTCAGTGTAATTACCCCTAAAGCAACATTCTCTTTGCCTTGTTACCTTTTGGTCTCCCTCTGAAAATCTTTGCCAAGCTTCTTGTTTGCAGCTAGGGATCAGAAGCTGTCCAAATGAAGTGCCTGGAACATGAAACTAGCCTAGTCCAAGGTTTGCTACCCTCACCACTATTGACATTTTGGGATAGATAATTCTTTATTATTGGGAGCTGCCCTATGCATTGTAGGATATTCAGTAGCATCACTGGCCTCTACCACCAGATGCAAGTAGCACACCCTTTCCACTTCCACCGCCCTCCCCGCCCCGCCAAGTTTGGACAACCAAAAATGTCTCTGGACATTGCCAAATGTCACCTGGAGGGCAATACTGACCCTGTTTCAAAACCATTAGCCTAGTCAAGTTATTTGAGAGGCTTACCTCTTGCTGGCTTACTGCCAAATAACCATCATATTCTGTAGCCCTGGTTCCTTAACCCTCTTAGAACCACCACTCCAAGGAATCATTGTGTCTAAGAATCAGCTAGATTCTCAGGGCCCACTTCCAGAGACTATAATTAGCTAGTCATGTGTGAAGCCAAAGACTCTGCATTTCTTATAAGTCTTTTGAGACCAAGTTCCACAGAGTACTATTGGTCATTTTGCCACTAGTTCCTTTATTCAAGATGTATTTACTCGGTGTGTACTATGCCAAGAATTGTTCTAAAAGCTGGTACACAAAAATCACTTCCTTCAAGGGACTTTCATACTAGAGGAGGAGGCAGGCAATAAACATAATAAATGTGTGTATGTGTGCATATATATATAAAAATAATAAAATATGATAAGAGATATGAGAAAAAAATCAAACCTCATTATGGGGAGGGGTGTGCCAAAAGTAGGGATGAAGTATATTTGTAAATAGAGTGGACAGGGTTAACCTTGATGAGGAAGTCACATCTGAGCAGGTACTTGGAGGTTTTGAGGAAGTGTGCTGTGCACGTAACTGGGAGAAGAGCATGTCGGAGAGAGAGAGGGAGAGCAGCCAGTGCAAAGGCCCTGAGGCAGGCGTGCACCTGACTTATTCAAGGAGTAGCAAAAAGATGACAAGGCTTACCAAGGGGATGAGTAGAATGGGATGAAAGCCGAAAGGTAATGGGGGCCATATCATGCAGGATCTTGTATAAAGTTATAAAGCCTTCATACGGTAAGGAAAGGGTTTTGAGCAGAGACATGACATGATTTGATGTCTGGTTGCTGTATTTAGAGTACTGTATGGGAGGCAAGGATGGGAAAAGAGAGACTAGTTAAGAGGCTATTTGCAATTGGCAATGAGGGATTCATTGGTGACTGCTGAGAGTAGTTTCAGGGGAGTGGTTTGGATGAAAGCCTGGAAAAACTGGTTGAATAAGTTCAGGCGAAAAGCAGAGACCATTAGTATAGACAACTCTTAGAGGAGATTTGCTCAAAGAAAACAGAAAAATGAAGCTCTAGCTGGAGGGAGCAAAGGAAGCAAGGAAGACTGTTTTAAGGTGGCAGAGAGAGAGAGAGAGAAACAGAGACAGTGCTTTTACACAGCTGGGAGCAATCTAGCAGAGAAGGCAGAACTGATGATGTGGGGGGAGGGGAGTGAATTTAAGGACCAGTGTTTGGGAGCAAGAGAGAGAGAGAGAGAGGATGGGCTCTTGAGCACAACGCACGATGGAAGGTGTTGCCTTTGGAGAGGAAAGTAGACGGTTCACCTCCAGGGACGAGAAGGAAGACAGAGTTTATGGTCACAGATGCTGAAAGGTGAGTGAATGTGGAGAATGGGGTTTGTGCAAGTTCCCTGGTTATTGCTTTAACTCAGAGAAGGAAATAGCACCGTCGCCAGCTAAGACCGATGACCAGAAAGAGATGTTGACGTTTTGAGAAGGGAGGAGGTGTCAGGAGGCATCTGGGAGAGTGAACCGGTGGGTTAATAATGCCAAGCACCTCAACTGAATACCAAAAGATGGGTCAAAGACTGGGAAAAGGATCAAAGCACTTCCTTCTGGGTTTGTTGGAAGGGAGGCTGGCAGGTTGAAGTCTCCAGCACTGGACATGGTTTTGAGGGATGTGTTCAGGACGAGACCAAGAAAGGGTCCTGAACTCGCTGAGTCTTGGCAGACTAAGAGAATGCTGGAGAGGACAAGCCCAGGCTGGGAGAATTGGGAGGCACCTGAGAAAAATGTCAGGCTCTACTGTCTGACCTAAGTCTGATACTAACCTCGGGCTAGTTCTTAGTCCTCTGGTGAATAGGTCTTTTCCTTCTCACCTTCACACCATCAGGATTTTCGAGGGGTGGGGTGCTGGGAAGGGGGGACAGCTATAAGAAGGTATTTGAAAGCCGTCGAACCTCTTTGGAGAACAGCTACTGTAAGTCACCAAGTAGGGTTGGGGAAACGTGTGTTTTACCAGCAGAATTGGGGAAATGTGTTTTAAAGTGGAGATGCTTGGAATCTAGTGATCAACGTATGTTGGTTAACATATGGGTGAGTGTCTCTTTAGCAAATGAAATCAGATGGAAATACACTTTTCCAAAGCTATCATTTTCAGAAGAGGGCTGAGCCAGCAGCTCCTCACCATCCTTGCGTAAATGAAGGCCCAACAGGATCAATTAAGCTCATTTGTTGACTCATCCAATTAAACTACCTCCAGGCCTCTAGGAAAAAAAAAAAAAAAATGAGCCCAGAATGCATTGTGCTCAAAGAAAAAAGTGAAAAGTGACGGAGGAAAACAGATCCACAAACCTAATTGGGTCTGAGCGGCAAGACTGGAGATCGAACGGACGTCATCTGAAAATTATATAAAACTTATGCTAAAAAGGTGGCTGACTGTATCTTTGGGTGTGTTCACTTATGTGCTTTTTTTTAAAAAGTACTTTTCTTATCCCACACCTTAGAATGTATATATCCAAATAAGCATGATGTCCTTCAAAGTACTTGTCTTTGAATTTCGGCACTTATCCTGGTGATGTTCAAACGAGCTGCTGTCAGAACTTGTGGGGCGTCCGTTTGCACCTGTCAGTTATTAGCCCATCTCCTTGGAGAATTTGACTCTAACAAGAAACCACTGGTTGCTCAGAATCAAAACTAAAAAATAATGTGGCTGATCAGCTTGGAGGTTTGTTTTTTTTTTAAATAGAAGAGGCCTGATTTTCTAATGTGGCATGTAAATTAAATCTATGGATGATTTGCAAAATTGAGATAAGAAAATGGTTTCAAAGAAGGGCCACATCACTAGAATATACTAGTAACCCCCTATGTCTAGATTTCTTCCCTAATTAGAAATAGCTTTATATTATTTTTCTGGTTATTATTTAAGATTTATACAGACAAGAAAAACTGAGTGTAATCCCACTGCCAAGAAGTACCTATAATTTACATATTTGTGTATATCTTTTTAAAACTTTCCTGGTTCATAGAGAGTTTGTAATGTTAAGGACTTTATTTTGAAATGTAATGCTATATAATAATTTATCTTGTCATTTGCTATAAAGTTCGTATCATTCTGTGTCAAATATAGAATTACACATTATTTTTAATGATGATTTTTAATGTATGGTATCGTATTATTGAAAGGTTTCATAATTTATTTAACCAGCCTCCTGCTGGGCATGTAAGTGACATCCAATTTTTTGCTAGTATAAACAACACTATTATGCACATTGTTGCCACTCACAACTCTGTTATTTACAAGCAGGCCTGAACTTGTTCTTCCCACTTCCCAACCCTCCCTCAGTCTTTTTATCTTGAGTTAACATGCTTTTGAAGGTTGTCTAATTTATGGGGTTTCCATAGTCATCATTTTTTGAACCTCAAAGAAAGGCAAAGTTCAAATAAAAATGTTCTACTTCATGGCCAGCCTTGGTATGGACCCTGGGGATCTTGTTCTCAGTGTTGTGCTGTTGGCCAGAAGAGGACAAATGCCATTATCGCCTCTTGGCTGGAGCCACAGCTCCAGCCAGCCATCCCCAGGAGAATCCGGAGGACACATCTGAGCATTCAGTTGTATGTCACTATGTGATGCCACGTTGCTCTGAGTTCACATAATACAGTGATGCAGTCCATCTGAGAGGGGACAGAGAGTCCAGCTTATATGCCATCTAGTCCATCCTCTGCATTCTATAAGCATGATGGCCAAGTTCCGGGAGCTGAAGTTGCCTGCCCAATGGTCGAATAGCCACATGGGAGACAGCATAGAGCAGCACATACTGAACTGGACATCCAGAGTCACACCTTGAGTGGACTCCTAGCACCCGAATACTGCATTCAATGAGCACGTTACTCAAAGTCTAAGCCACAGTTTTGAAAAATGGGTTTATGATACCTACCTCAGAGGATTACTGTGAAGTCTGTGAAATATAGTAAGTTCTCAACGCTGTTATTTTCCAGAAATAGTGGGAGAGTAGCAGCAGGAATAGTAGTAGAGTTATGATTGAAGCTGTTGTGGTTGTGCAGTAGCAATGCTAGTTGTGATTGTGTAGCAATAGCAGTTGCAGAGAAATGCGTAGTGGTAGTAGCTGTTCTTGTAGTAGAAACAAGTGTCATTTGCGGTGTTGTAGCTGCTGTTGATGTCACCTTCGCCATTGCTGTTGCCTTTGCCGTTGCTACCACAGCGGTAGCTGCTAATGTGGTAGAATTTAGGCAGAATGCAGGTGAGATTCCCTACTGAGTATTTCTTCCATTGTACCTACCTTACTAAAGTTCCCAATTCATTATGCTGAACCCCAGGTAAAAGGCAGAATGCAATCTGAGAGGACACATATCCATGTGTGGTTCTATGAGGATGCTAATCCTCACTTTTTCCTGTGACGCAGGACAGCACAAGGTCATCTACTTCTAGTTCACACCACAGCCTCAGTCGCCCAGACCCCAGAAGAACTCAATTGTTTGGTCAAAGCTATAGGAGTGGCCACATGTGAAAGCAATGAAGTGGAGAGGATGTTTGTGACAATAACCTTTATTTCTTTTTTCCATTTGCTTTCTTGACAGAGTGAGTTCCTTGACAAAGGAACTTTTTTTGCTAAGTGTGCATGGCTTTAAACTTTTCATGGGGAGGAAGAGGAGAAATGTGTCCATATACAGGCCATGATTCTAATTCTCAGGAATAAAGCAAGTGGATCATAGCCAAGGTTACATTTTCAAGTCTTGTGTATGGATTTATTCATTGACTCCCCACTGACTTAATGCGAATCACACTGATAAGTTATAACACATAAATTTATTTAAATTAAGGTCCAGACATTGACTAACAATGCTCAAAATCAAATTAATTTTCTTATGACCATACTCAGATAACCATTCTGAAGAAGAAAATAATTATCTAACCTTACAAGAAGGCCTGCAGAAGCATCAAATAACCCTTTCTGTTGGAAGGCTCCATCTAGTCTGAGATTCCTCCAGTTCATCTGAAGGTCATTGGTAAAAGTCAACATCCAAAATGGTTTTCAGCAATGCCTGTGCCTTAAGTGGTGGTACAGATGTTTATTTAATGCTCGTTCCATGCCACACACTGTGCTAGAAGTCTGCCCTTATGCTGCTGCACTCATCTATGACAGTGGTTCAAACTGGGGATGGCTTGGCTCTCAGGGGACATTTGGTAATCTCTGGTGACATTTTTGGTCATCACAAGTAGAGGAGGTGCTACTGGCAGGAGGAGATCAAGGATGCTCCTAAACATCCTGCCATGCTCAGGGGCAACCCCCACAACAAAGAAAGATTTGCCCAGCATGTCAAAAGTATTGAGGTTGAAAATCACTGACATAGGATTAGTCTTCCTTTTTATTCAACTGAGGATGTCTTCGTTCATCACATGTTTGCTGAGCACCTGTAATGTGTCATGCTCTGTACTAGCTGCTGAGGATATATAGAATATTTCTCTTTGTGATGAGAAACTCAGAGTGTATGCATTGTTTTTCAAAATGTAGCTCAGGCATCATCTATGTTACAGCCACCAGCAGTGCTTCCAAAATGCAGATTTCTGAGGCCCAACCCAGGAATTTTGGCCTTCCTGAGCCCAAAATCTCTCTGGGTAGAGCCCCCAAAATTGCACTCTTTTTTTTTTTTTTCATTTTAAAATTTAAAAAAGAAATTTTTAACTATTAAAAATGCAACAGATGTATTATATGTCATATAAAACATTTTAATAAGATAATATAAACAATGAAATGGAACATTTGAAAACTTTAAGATAAACTGAGTACACAAAATTAACTGACTTTCATTCTACCAAGTTGCATAGGTATTAGATAATTTAATATGTATGACAGCCCTTTTGAGTAAATGTTGCTCATATTAATATCAATTGCAGATAAGCAGCACTGGGATCCAGTAAGCTCAAGAGCTGACATCCAGAGGTGCTAAGGGACTTGGGCAGGTTCACGAGGCTGTGATGTGGCAGCATCAGGACTCAAACCCCACAGAGACTCTGGTATCTACCTTCCCAACTTCAGTTGGCCCTGCCAAATTCCCCTGGTCCCATCCCAGCTGTTCACAGTTATCCCATCTCCTCTTGTCCTCAGGAGCAACCCATCCAGAGAGCTGTCCCCAACCCCATGCCAGCTGCCCGAGATGGCCAACCCTGAGTCAGGATCTTTACCTGAATCCTGGTTAGATTTCCAATCCATTTGTTGTAAGTGGAGAAAAATGAATATTTCTAAATGTCCATTAGAGGAAAAATTGTTACTATTTACAAACTTTACCTGACTGTCTTCTAAAGAGGATATGACCCAAGGAAAGTCTCAGACCTAGTTCTAAAAGTGAGAAGGCACATGTGTGACTCTCTCTCGAAAGCACCCCAAACTGTACTTCTGACACATTTTCCAGATGATTCTAATGCTCACAAAGTTTGAGGCTCACTTTTCCAGGAGGTGAGAGAAGCATGTAAGCATATAAATTACAGTGTAACCAGCCAAACATTAAAATAGATAGATAGGTTAAATGCTTGTTCAAATTCTACTTGGTTATAAAGCTTAATCCTTCCACTATGGGAAATTGTTTTGGCTGCCCCAGAATGCAATCATCTCCAGGGTTTTTCCTTTTCTGTCTGGATGTAATCCCTTTGAGGATCATGGCTTTGTATTTCCTGCAGTGACTTTGGGGTCCACCAACGGCTCAGCCAGGAACTGTAGTCTGATTATTGAATGGTGGGGGCCAGAGGGAGGGAGGAGGAAGGAAAATAGATTCTATGAAACAAACAAAAATTCTTGTTTTCTAAACACCAAGATAAATAGTAGGTTGATATCTACCTGAAACATGAGTCCACCTAGCCGAATTCTCTCAAAGTGATTAGTCCAATTCTAGCATTTAAGAAGTCCTTTCACCAGGATGTTTTTTTTTCCCCCTTTCTGAGGGTTTGTCAAAGAAAAATAGCAGAACTGATCACTTGTTTCTTCAGTGATGGGAGATTTATTACCAACATATCAATCCCATTCTCATCCACCATGGTGAAGATCCCAGCTGCTCAGAACTCCCCCTCTGACATAATTCTCAGTCAGTCACCTGTGGTCCAACAGTGAACTTTCCCGGACTGTGCGAGAAGCAAAGGACACTGCTCTGTAGGGAGGACATGTGGATTTTGTGTCTGTCCCAGGTAACTCCAGTCAGTTTTTTTGTGGGGGTTGGTTTTGTCTCTGGTGCTCAAAATGGTTCCTGAACCACAGAATATAAATAACAAAGACACTGGTAGAGGATGTGTAAGAGATTATTTTAGAATAATTCAAGTGCTGCTACCTTCCCCAGATCCCGTCCAAAGGGTTGATCTGGGAGTTGGCCATGCAGTCTTTTCATCATTCAAGTTTAAGTGTGCAGGGTGCTAGTGAAGTTTACTATTAATAGAAGGAGAGATTTAGAGATTGGCCACAGTTAAGGTTGGCAGCAGCCCTTGCAAACTTTGCTGATATGACAATCCATATAAAAACTAGGGAGGTGCCATGAATTTGAGATCAAGGAACAGAAGATATGGAGGAACCACACCCATGTCCTGAAATCCCATCTACAATCGCTTGGGATGTATCCGAGGTGTTGTACTGGCTACAGGCCCGCTTACTAGCCTATAAGTTGGTGTGAACACTCCCTTCTGGGCTTTCAGGACAGCTAATACCAAAGCTTGTGATTGGATATATGTGTGTTTATTATTGTAAGTAGGCCTTGGCAGCAGTCCACAAAGCCTGTCTCAAGCGGGAGACAGTGTAGACGTCAAGGTGATTGTCCGCCATCCTACAGAAAAATCTTCGCCAAGCAAAGGAAATGCCTTATGTTAAGAGATAGTTGTGCAGGTCCTCGTGGCCTCTACCTGTTTCATTAGAGTTCTGACACAGGAGAAAAAAAATTAATCATTTGGAGTGGCCACCATGATTTGCACAGGTCAGTTTGAAAGATCAAAATTTTTCCCCACACAAACATTTCAAATAGGTGATTAGACAATGATTCTGCTATCCAATTCATACAGGGAGATAATTCACTCAGTGCAGGCCTAGAATGAATTTGAAAGGCAGAATATAAATACCAATGACTCCAGAAGAAGATAAGTAAGATGTTATTTTAGAATAATTTAATATTTTGCAGTGTTTTAGATTTTTACCTATTTATACAAGGAACCCCAAATCAGCTCTCACCCCATTTTATTTATTTATTTATTTATTTCAGCATATGATAGGAGTACAAATATTTAGGTTACACATACTGCCTTTGCCTCACCCGAGTCAGAGATTCAAGCGTGTCCCTCCCCCAGACGGTGGTGCGCACTGCACCCATTAGGTGTGCATATGCCCATACCCTCTCCCCCTCCCATCTTCCTGACACCTGAGTAATGCTACTACTATATGTGCACTTAAGTGTTGATCAGTTAATACCAATTGGATGGTGAGTATATGTGGTGCTTGTTTTTCCATTCTTGTGATACTTCACTTAGCAGAATGGACTCCAGCTCTATCCAGGATAATACAAGAGGTGCTATATCACCATTTTTTTGTGTGGCTGAGTGTGGTATACATATACCACATTTCATTAATCCACTCATGTATTGATGAGCACTTGGGTTGTTTCCACATCTTTTCAATTGTGAATTGTGCTGCTATAAACATTCGTGTGCAGATGTCTTTTGCTCCTTTGGGTAGACGCCCAGTAATGGGATTGCTGGATCAAATAGTAGTTCTACTTGTAGTTCTTTGAGGTATCTCCATAGTACTTTCCACAGAGGTTGTACTAGTCTCACCCCATTTTAAAACAACTCCTTCCACTACCACCAACCAAGCTCTCCCAGCTCCACCTGGTACACCATGCAGAAGATTTGAGTGGGAAGTGTGCAAATGCAATGCAAATCAAACAATTGTCGGTGTGGTACACATGCAAATAAGGAATCCAACCACTCACCAACTTCCATTTATGAACTGCCTGCAGCTACAGTTCTCAGAACTGATGAAATGTTCAGACACTAACACACTTTTTGTCATAGCAATGAGGTAAAAATGGGAAGTGATACAAAAGGCAACCTTTTATTACAAATTTATTTCTGACAGTTTGGTCAGGTTTAGAAATGTTTCATTAAAGGACATGCAGCCAGAGTCCATGATTTAGAAAAGGGTGGATAATTTTCCAAAGAAAATACATGCTCTTTCCTTGTCCACTATAGCACCCAAATGCCGACACTTTGCCTCTATGTGGCTGGTGAATCCAACGGGAATGACAAAGTGAGAAAATTATTCCATTCAACGTTTTGTTATTGATATTGATCCGTGGAACCAAATGCATGAGTGGTGTTAGGAGTAATTCTTTAGATGGCTAAAATAAATGTTAACTCAGAGTAAGCAAGTTAGGTGAGAACATGATGTGTGGTACAATCAGAGAAAGCCGCAAGAGAGAAATTGACTAGGCTCTTGTTTAGGCCTCTAGACATGGTCCCAAAGTAGAGGTTTTGCTAGAAATGAGATAATACTAAAAAATGTAGTGCTTTAGGGCAAACTTTGGGCTTTGTCGACAAATGTTTATTTCAGTTTTACAAGCAATGCCCAGATGTCTGTGCTGCTATATTGGGTAAAACCTTGCTTAAAACTATCAGGCAGACACATATGTCTTCTTGAGGTCCCTTGCAGGCCAGTGAGAGCTGCCACTGACACGACCAAGCCACAGGAAAAGGACAGAGGAGTGGCTCCTGGTCTTTCAGTGTGGCAAGGAGAACTGAACTAACTACTTCTCTCAGGCTCATAAAGAAAAATTCCCTCGCTTTGTCTTTGACCTCTTGGTATTTCTCATTTTTACCCTATTTCCCTATTTACTGTTTATACTCATGAGATTCTGAGCACTCGTTGAATAGCTGTCAAAAGAGAGGAGCTGAAACCTTGGAAATTACCATCTAGGGGCTAAAAGATAAGAATGGTATTTCTGAACAAAATGTGTGAAACTCGCATACAGATGGAACATTACTTTTTATGAATCAAGACGTCAGGCAAACCAGGATTGAGTGAAAGGAAATGTCTTTGAAATAACAGTATGTGTGATTTATTCTCATCTCTTATATTTCAAGCTAATTATCTTTGTTTGAGGTGAAAAACTAAAAAAAACTTAATCTGTTTTTGAAGTTCATCCCCATCAAATTAGGCAGAATATATATATGTAGCTTCTTGCTGATGGGACTAGGATCCAGCAATTATTTAAAAATTAATAGCAACTGCCTTTGTAATATTTTACTTTTTGACAAACCTCACCATTTGCTGATTCCTGAGAGGCTTATAATTGTTCTAATTCTCTAAGGAATCAGACTTATGTGCCACCAAACTAGTCACATCAATTTAAGATGAGAAAGGAAAATGGAGACTTTATCTTAACGGGGTCATTTTTCGGTAAAACGTGTAATGTATGCTAAACGTCTTACCTGTGTAGATAATTATTAAGGCATTAAGTGGTAGTGATTAAAAGTTGAGTTCTGGAATAAGTTACACATACAATAGAAGTTCTGTGCTTCTATTGTCTATTCAAGCAAGTTTCTTATCCCTTCCAACTGCCATTTTCTGATTGGTAATATGGGAATAATAACACCTGTCTCATGGAGTTGTAGGTAATAAATAAGTGCCTGGCATACAAATAAGCCAGCTTTTATTACTACTATTCTCTTATTTCAAAAATATTTTCCTTCTTTTAAGGAAAAGGAGACTAAATTACTGAGCACCTAAGTATCAGACTACATAATACGTTATATGTATGTATTTATTCCATTCATACCTGTGAAATTAGGGGTACAGCCCTCTCTGCAGAAGAGAACAAAGAAAAGTAGAGAGACAGATGTATGCCCATGGTCTCACAGCTACTCTGCTGTTGAATCAGGATTTGAACTGAACTTGCTTAGATACCACACCCCAGGGCTCCTATCTACTACAGAGCACTGCTATGTGACACCACACCCCAGGGCTCCTATCTACTTATAGAGCACTGCTATGTGACACCACACCCCAGGGCTCCTATCTACTTATAGAGCACTGCTATGTGCTCTGTGGCTCTCTCTGGGGTGTCTGAAAAGTAGACAGTGATGGGGAATGAGGAAACCAGGGTCCCCTGAGAGGCTATGTAACTTTCACAGGACCCCACCTGGTGACAACGCTGAGACGGGGTCCAGCCTTCTGCCTCCCATTAGGACCTGATTCCTCTGTTTTCAAAGCTAGCAAAGGCAGGTCCAGCCCATCTCGTGCTTCAGATCTCCTACCTCTTCTCCCAGGGTATGGTTAAACCAGACATTTTTTTGCCCCCCAAAGATGGCTATTCTAAATTTGAAACACCAAATCTATTTTATACTAAATTATCAAATATGTGGCTCTTCTAAATTATTTATTCTCTTTCATTATGGCTGCCTTACTTCCTTGCTACATAATAGGTTCAATTGTTATAGACTTGAATAAACTAATTCCAGTAATACTAACATGATGCTATTTAATGACTCACATTTTACCGTAGATTCACATAACAAATATGGGGTCTACATGATATCTTCCTGTTATATCACCTCTGGGACATCATTTCTTACTGTTTGCCCTTTCACATGCTCGTTCCACTCCAGCCAGGCTGACCCCTCACTCCTGCCTGCGTTCCTTATTCTAATTCTTATCATGCCTTAGAGCCTTGGTGCTAGCTTCTACCCGGGCTGTTTCTCCCCCAGATATCCTCAGGGTCCCCTCCATCACCTCCTCCAGGCTTTTGCTTATGTGTCACCTCTTCAGTAAGGGCACACCTAACCCCTGCTATTTAAAATTGCAATCCAGCGCTCCCCTTGACTGCTCCTAAACTTTTGATTTCCCTTCCTTTGCTTTATTCACTGCCTTATAAGATATGTTATTAGGTTTATTGTTTATAGCCTATCTTGCCTGACCCGAATGTAATCTCCACAAGGGCAGGAATTTTTGCCACTTTAGTCTGTAATGAATCCAAGCCCCTAGAAGAGTGACTAGACTCATTATTTGTTGAATGAATGATTTTTGTAGTTCAAATTCATGCTTTTCTGATTTTATTAGAGACTAAGTATTCATTCAGTTGACCCACTCTTTCATCCAGGAAAACCAGATAGATTTCCCTTGATTCATGGTTTCTTTGTATTCTTCTGCAAAATTCAATATGTATTTTTTATGTATCCTACTTGAAAGACGTAGCCAACTCCCACCCCTAACAGTGGCTCACAACAGCTGTGTTTTTCTTCAGCAGGGCCCATCACTGGGTGGGATGGGTCAGTGTTTGGGAGAATAATGTTGTTTGGGAGTCTTTTAATTTCAATCTTAACAAAGGAGAACACGATTAATTTTCTGTATATTTATCTTTTATCTAACTGCAAACTTAAATCCATGTCCTAATAATTTTTCAGTTGATTTTCTTGCATTTTAGGATAGAAAAATACCTATTGTGTAAAAGTTATTTTTTCTACTAGAGTATTTGTCCCATTTATTTTTTGTCTTGTTGCATTGACTAAGACATCCAGTGTAACATGGAATACTAGTGATAATATCGTGCATCAGTACCTTTTCTCCAGACTTTAATGGCTGCAGTTCTCATGTGTCCCTGTAAAAGATGACTCTATTTATGTTCATGAAATTGACTTTATTCATTGTTTTACTGAGATTTTTATTTACAGTATTGTATGTTCAATTTTATCAAATCCCTTTTTAGCCTCCAGATATATGAAATCTTCTTATTTTTCTTCCTTGTCTCGGAGGTTGGCAAAACCCACTCTTGCTTACATAAACTTGTATTGAAATAGCCACACCCACTCATTTACACACCATCTAACCCTGCTTTGGGGCTACAATGACAGAGTTGAGTACTTGCAACCAAGACTGCTTTTTCCCACAAAGCCTAACATATTAACTGGCCTTTAAACCAAAAAAAGTTTTCTGACCCCTATTTTAGCCTATTCATATACACATCAGATTAATTAGATTAATAAAACTACCAATGTTCAACCAGTCTTACACTACTTTAATATAAACACTACAACGTCATGTTGTTAATTCTTTGAATACTTTGCTGAATTCATTTGGTAATTTTTCTTTCAGATTTTTAAACTTTAAGGAGATTGGTCTATACATTTTTGGTCAGATTTTGGAATTACTATTACGTTGCTTTGATAAAAAATAAATTGGGAAAGTCTTCATCTGTACTGGTCAGCTCAGGTTGCCATAACAAAGCACAACAGACTGGGTGGCTTAAACAACTTTCTCATAGTTCTGTAGGCTGGGAAGTCCAAGGTCTGTCTAGGTGCAGGCTGAGTCAGTTTCTGGTGGAGGTCCCTTCCTGGCTTATAGACAGCTGCCTCTTCACTGCATTCTCACATGGCAGAGAAACAGAGTTCTCTGATGTCTCTTATTATAAAATCACCAATCCCACCAGAGTAGGACCCCGCCCTTATGATTTCATTTAACTTTAATTACCTGCCATAAGTCCCGTCCCAAAATATCTCTAAATACAGTCACATTGGGGATTATGGCTTCAGCATATGAATTGGGAGAGGGACACAATTAAATCCATAGCACCGTCTTTATATGTGCTCTGAAACACGTTAAGTCGTTTCATAGACTACCCAACATATTTTTGTGCCCTTTTCAACTTGTAAGTATGCTGACCTCGAATCAATTTTATTAAGTATTCCTCTGAATAAACATTCATTTAACCTAGATTTTCAAGTAGACACAAACATTAAGCAGCATTTTTTTATAACTTAAAAATCTCTTCCGTATGTACTTATAAGCTCTTTCTCATTCAAAGACGAGTTGTCTTTTTTTTTAACTCAGAGTAGTAAAAATCTATTTTATTGGTCCTTTTACATATATATCTAGCTCTTTCTGTTTCCTCTCAAGTCTGGTTTTTGCTTTTTAATTGACTAATTTCTGTTTTACTCTTAATTCTTTCAAACTTTTGTCAGTTATTGGTCTTTTTATATTATCGAACTGAATGTTTATTTGCTGTTGTTTTTTGCTTCTCAGTGGAACCATTGAAGGCTAGAATTATTTTTTCTTTTGAGGTTTTTTATTCCTGCATCCTATATACTTTAATAAGTACAAGTCTCATTAACAATACTTTCCCAAGGTCTGTAATCTCACTGTTGAAATGGCAGCACCTCACGTATTTCCCTGTAAATGATGACTCTTTGACCTAAGAGTCATAAGATTTAGTTTCCAGCAGGTTAACCTTTTGCTATGTTGCACTTAGATGTGCCTTGTACTGCTTCTGCGGCAGGGACTTCGTGAGATTTTGTATTGACTCTTTGATTCTAGTACCCTTCTTTTCTCTGTGCAGACTCAAGGAGCAGCTCTCTATAGATCACCAAGACAATAAGTGTTCCCATCACCCAGTCCAAGTGCCTTCTTGCGGTAATGGCTATTCATAGAATGGTAACAGAATAGCTTTATAGCTACTTAATTTTTTGTCTCTGGTTGTGACCGAACCACTGGGAGAAAGAAGAATGTGAAATAATCAGAAATATTCAGACACACAGTCTTAACAGAACCTATCTATAAACTCAAGTCGTTTGTATGCACCCCAACTTATCCCAAGATGTGGCTTTACCTGGGTTGCTCAACCTCTAATTACTGGCAATAAGAATCTGATTCATGCTGGTTTTGATTTCTACAGAACTTGCCTGTGAATTTTCTTATTATAGTATCATTATCATAAAGCATGGGCCATTTCAAGGGCAACTGAGAATGGAATATGCAGTTTAGTCTGTGGGGAAACTCACTCTCCACTTGGTCAAATTCCAGCTGTGCTCTTGGCTTCTGCCTCTTTCCCATCACTGAAAACATTTGACAGTTCTCTTGGTTTTAGCTCCCTATTTTCTCCTCCATAGGTGTCATCTTTTTGAAAAAAGAAACTAACCACTTATTTTAAAATGTTTTTATTTTTCATTTTTTTCCACATTTATTGATGTAAAATTGACAAATAAAAATTGTATATATTGTAAGCTTCACAACACAATATTTTGATATGTGCATATACTGTGAAATGATTACCGCAGTCAAGCTGACCAATATGTCTACCATCTCACACGGTCATGTTTTTTTTCTTTTCTGCAGCAATGAAAATACTTAAGATTTATTCTCTTAGCAAATTACAATAATCGAATACATTATTATTAACTATGGTCACCACACTGTACATCAGGTCTCCAGAAGTTATTTCTAGCTTTATTGCCCTGGGTACAACCTCTAGTACAATGTTTAATAAAATGGTGAGAGGAGACATCTTTCGTTGACCATTCAATCTTTCACCTTTAAATATGATGTTTGTGCTAGGGGTTTTTTTTTAATTTCTTTTTTATTATAAAATACATATTTAATATAAAATTTACCATTTTAGCTATTTGTGAAATTCAGTGGCATTAAATATATTCACAATATTGTATACTCTATATTCAAAACTTTTTCATCATCCCAGAAGAAACTCTGTGTCCATCAAACAATAACTCCCCATTTCTCCCTCCCCTCAGACCCTGGTAATCTCTGTTCTACTTTCTATGTCTTTGAATGTGCCTATTCTAAGTGTCTCATGTAAGTGGAATCATACAATATCCTTTTGTGTCTAGTTTATTTCACTTAGCATGATAATTACAAGGTTCTTCCATGTAGTAGCATATGTCAGAATTTCTTTCCTTTTTATGGCTGCATAATATTCCATTGTATGGATATACCACATTTTGTTTATCCATTTATTTGTCAATGGACATCTGGGTTGTTTTCACCTTTTGGCTATTATGAAAAATCCTCTTATAAACACTGATGTACAAATATCTGTTTGAGTCCCTGCTTTCAACTCTTTTGAGTATATATGTAGAGTAGACTTGTTGGACATGTGATAATTCCATGGTAATTGAATGGTAATTCTATATTTAAGTTTTTATGGAACTACCAAACTATTTTCCACAGCAGCTGCACCATTTTATATTCCTACCAGCAGTGCATAAGGGTTCCAATTTCTCTACATTCTCACCAGTACTTATTTTCCAATTTTTTTGTCATAGCCATCCTAATGGATGTGAAGTGATGTCTTGTGGTTTTTATTTTAAATTCCCTAAGGATCAGTGATGTTTATCATATTGTCATGTGCTTGTGGGTCATTTGGATATCTTCTTTGGAGCTATATCTATTGAAGTCCTTGCCCATTTTTTAATTGGGCTGTTGTTGACTTGTAGGAATTCTTTATATATTCCAGATATTAATCCATCATCAGACAATATTTGCAAGTATTTTCTCCCATTCCTTGGACTGCCTTTTCATCCTTTTGTTAGTGTTCTTTGATGTACAGAGGTATTTACTTTTGATGAAGTCTAATTTATCTGTCTGGGGTTTTTTGATGCTGTTTGTTTATCTATCTGTGATTTTGGTGTCATATCCAAAGAATCAGTGCCAAATCCAATGTCAGGAAGATTTTCTCCTATGTGTTCTTCTAAGAGTTATAGTTTAAGCTATTATCTTTGATCCATTTTGACTTAATTTTTGTATGTGGTGTAAGGTAAGGGTCCAACTTCATTCTTTTGCATGTGGATATCCAGTTTTCCCAGCACCATTTGTTGAAAAGACTATTCTTTTTTCACCATTGAATGGTGTTGCCATTCCTGTCAAAAATCAATGGGCCATAATTATGAGGGTTTGTTCCTGAGCTCCCTATTCTTTTTTCTCTCTCGCTTTTTTTTTTTTTTTAGTCTATGTGCCTATCCTTATACAAGTAACATGCTGTTTTTATTTTTATAGCTTTGTAATATAGTTTAAGATCAAGGAGGGTGATGCCTCTAGCTTTGTTCTTTTTCAAGATTGGTTTGGCCATTTGGCATTCCTCGAGATGCCAAATGAATTTTAGGATCAAATTCAGTTTTGATTTTGATAAGACTTTCATCAAATTGGTAGATTGCTTTGGGTAATATTGTTATCTTAACAATAATATTATGTAAGTCTTCCAAACCATAAACATGGGATGTCTATTCATTTACTTATGTATTTTTTAATTACTTTCGGAGCAATGTTTTCTAATTTTTGGTGTACAAGTCTTCTGTCTCTATAGTTAATTTCCTCCTAAGTATTTTATTCTTTTCAATGCTATCGTATTAATAAAAGAATTGTCTTCTTAATTTCCTATTTGGATTGTTCATTGCTAGTGCATAGAACTGTAACTGATTGTGTTGATTTTGCATCCTGAAATTTTGCTGAATTCACTTATTAGCTCTAGTAGTATTTTGTGGAATCTTTTGGATTTTCTAGGTATAAAATCATGTCATCTACAGCAGAGATAATTTCACTATTTCTTTATCAATATGTATGCTTTATTTCTTGCCTGATTGCTATGGCTAACCTTCCTGTACTATGTTGAATAGAAGTGGCAAAAGCTTCAATCCTTGTCTTCCTCCTGATCTTAGAGGAAAAGCTTTCAGTCTTACATTATTGAATATAACGTTGTTAGCTGTGGGTTTTCTATATATGGTCTTTATCAGGTTGTGGAAGTTTCCTTCTATTTCTAGTTTATTGGGTTTTTTATCATGAAAGGCTGTTGAATTTTATCAAATGCTTTTTCTGCATCAATTGAGATGACCATGTGTCACTTTTTTCCTTCATTCTCCTAATGTGATATATATTACATTTATCATTTTTGTGTGTTGAACTATTCTTGTATTCCAGAAACGAATCCCACCCTTGATATGCTGCTGAATTCAGTTTGCTAGTATTTTGTTAAGGATTTTGGTATTAATATTCATAAGGGATATTCATCTGTAGGGTATTTTTTTCCTTGTAGTGTCTTTGTCTGGCATTGATATCAGGGTATTTCTGGATTCATAGAGTTAGTTTGAAAGTGGTCCCTCCTCTCCAGTTTTTTGGGCGAGTGTGAGAAAGATTGGTTTTAATTATTAATTGCTGGCAGAATTCCAGAGTAATGCCATCTGGTCCTGGGTTTTTCTTTGCTGGCGGGGGGTTTGATTTGATCTCCTTAAAAGTTCTGTATCTATTCAGATATTCTATTTCTTCATCAGTCAGTTTTGGTGGCTTGTGTCTTTCTAGGAATTTGTTCATTTCATCTAGTAATCCAATTTGTTGGTGTACAATTGTTCATAGTATTTTCTTATAATCCTTTTAATTTCTGTAAAAATTGGCAATAATACCCTCACTTTTATTTGTGATTTTTAGTAATCTAGTCTTTTCTCTTTTTTTCCCTTAGTCTAGTTAAAGATTTTTCAATTTTATTGATCTTTTCAAAGAGCCAACTCTTGGTTTCATTGATTTTTCTCTAATGGTTTTCTATATTTTGTTTATCTCTGCTCATTTTTTTATTTCTTTCTAATAAAAATCTTTTTATTTCTTTCCTCTTGCTGGATTCAGGTTTACTTTGCTATTCTTTTTCTAGTTCTTTAAGGTGTACAGTTAGATTATTGATTTGAGATCTTTTATTCATTTACAGCTATAAATTCCCTCTTAGCATAGTTTTTGCTTCTTCCTATTTGTTTCATTTTAATTCATCTCTAAGCATTTTCTAATTTCCTTTTGTGATTTCTTCTTTGACCCATTGACGGTTTAAGAGCTAGTTTTTTTTTTTTTTTTTTACCTGATTCCGTTTATCAGTTTGAAGGAATTCTCAATAGCTAGCTTGCTAAGTTTTTATAATGAATGGGCATTGAATTTTATCCAGAAATATCTCTTCATGCATTGAGATGATCATTTGCCTTTTCTCCTTTTTTCCATTAGCATCATGAGTTATACTGGTTGATTTTCAAATGTTAAACCAATTTTGAATTTCTGGGATTAATATCACTTGATCAAAATACACCCTTCTTTTTATATTTGGCTGGACTCGATAATATTTTGTTGAATATTTTTGTGTCTTTTGTCTTAAGGAGTATTCAACTCTAGTTTTCTTTTGATGTCTTTGTCTGATTTTGATATTAGGATAATACTGGACTCAATATGGCAAGTGTTTGCTATTCCTTTATCTTCTGACAGAGTCTGTGTAGAGTTGGTATTATTTCATCCTATTATCTAGTGTTATCAAACAATTATCTGATCCTTTCCTCATTCCTTCACTTTTTTTCTTCCTTCTTTCCTTCTTGCATTTATTTACCAAATATTGTTGAAGGCCCTGATAGGTGGTGTAATGTAATGAATAAGAGTAATTGGCTCTGGCCAGACTGCCTGGGTTCAAATCCCTGCTCCTTCACTTAGCAGCTGTATTACTTTAGGCAAGTTACTTAACCTCTCAGTTATCAGGTTTCTCAATGATAAGATGAACATTATAGTTGCAGTTACTGCATATAACATTGTAAGTAATAAACGGGATATCATTAATTTTATCAAAACATTTTGAACAGTGCCTAGTACATTTTAAGTACCACATAAGTATAAGTTGTTATTATCAATGTCTGCCACCTACTCACAGTCTAGCAGGGAATACAGGCACTAGACAAGTTACTATAAATATGCTAAATATTATAAAAGGACAATCTCTGAGAGAGATAACAATAATTAAGATGTGTTCATTGCCCTCAAGTGGTTCACATTGTATTAGAGGAGAAGACACGAAAGGCATGAAAATAAATGATCCTAGTACAATGAGCTAACTGCTAACAGGAGTTGTGCTCAAAACACTGTAGCACAGAGAACGGAGGGTCTTGTGACCCATTATGGTTTATAGAGACAGTAGTCTCTGGGCCGAGTCTCTTTAACTCCAGTTGTTGGGTTGAGTGTGGGGATTCATAGAAGACATTAATGTCAGTTAGCAAAATAAAATACCTAACATTTTCACAAGTATGTTAGTGCATGATTTGCACCAGTTGGCTACATTTTGGACAGAGACAGACTCCATCAGTATTTTCATATGCTGACTCTTGGAATGGAGGCATAGCAGATAGTTAGCAAATGAAAGATTCTCTTCACAATTGAAGTGTAAACAAGAGTGAAAATTTAGTGCAGGGATGATTTTCTTCTACTGCAGATGGCCAATTATCAAGCAAAATACCAAGTACACTAAGAATAAAAGAGGCCACAATTTTATCAAATGATGTAGGAAGGCTTTCTTTTACAATGAAAATGTGTTAAGGACATAAACTGAGAGCACAAGAGAGCTGTTGAGAATTTGAGAATAAACTTAAGTTGGATAGAAAATGCCCTTGCCTTTAGAATGGGGAAAAAAACAATGTAATGACTGAATTTGATAAAAGTACTACTTAGTGAAATTATCCAATCAAAATGTAATGTTGAAGCAACTTTATGTGTTTCTAACTCTTTTTTCTGGTGATAAGAACTACATGATAAGAACTACACTTAATCTTCATTCAAGCCTTGGATCCGACAAAGTAGTAGTCAATTTACACTGCCAAAGCAATTTGACTAAATGCTTGTCTTTGTACTGAAAAAAAATGTATCAGTGAATCGGAAAGGTTCCTTAAAGTTATTTGTCAATCTTTTCCTCTCTTCACACCATGTCCGTATAATAAGTAGTAGCCAACTCTTAAACCAATAGAAGAAATGAATGCTTATAAATGAATAGTAATGAATGGTATAAAGATTTTGATTAGAAGCTTGTGATGTGATTTATCTTTAACATTGTTTTGTCATTCAAATAATGCTGATAAGGTTTTATTTGTTTTTCTTCACCTTTTCATTGGGAAGTCAAGATGTTTGTAAATCCAGATTAATGATGGCAGCAGTGAACTACATCTGCTCATAAATCTATTTGTGTTAGTGTATTTTGACAGGTAAAATGTATTGTATATCTAACTCTCTCTGTATGTATTTCTTTTTTCCCCCAATTTATAGCAATCCCAAAAAGGATACAGTAAGGGACATACTTATTCTATAATATGTTTTTCTAGGTGAATTTATTTTGTAGACTCATTTCCAATTTAATTATACTACTGCCTTTTGCTATGATTTGTGGTTATAATTTGTGTTTGAATATATATTTCTATCTTCATAAAAATACTCTGATTAATGTGGGCTGATATGTTTCAAAATTAAGATACTTTGTTCTTTGAAAATATTTAACACACCAAAACTTTTAACACAATTGCTGCTTGGGACAGATATAAATTTCTCTTAAGGCAGTGCTGAGCAATAAAAAAAATAAAGTACATGTGTATAATTTGTGAAACTATGTCACCAAGAAATCCTACAATGATTGATATCTCTCTCAACCTCACGTAAGTTAAAACAGAAAGGTCTGGTCCAGTAATTCTCAGTAAGGGGTGATTTCGCCCCCAGGGGACATTCAGCAATGTCTGGAGACGATTTGGTTGTCACAGCTAGGAGTGGGTGCTGCTGGCTTTTAGTGGGTAGAGGTCAGGGATGCTGCTGAACATCCCACCGTGCACAGCACTCAGCCCCCCACACAGCTGGAAATGTCAATAACGCCAAGACTGAGAAACTTGGTCCAATTTGATGAACTCAAAACCATTTCATATCCTTTAGTACGGACATCCATATTCCTCCAGCTATATTAACCCTTGTGAGAGCTGCCCAAGCAGTATCTCAGCTACTTAATTGATAAGTGAGTATTGCAATATCTCTCTGGCTTGATCTAAGTTAGCAACAATCCTAAGAAATTGAGCTGACTGAGCTGATCCCATGTGTACCTTCACAGCACACTTACACACACATACATGCATGCACTCACTTTATGTACCCCAACATACAGCCTGGCTCTCTCACCTATATCCAGGCAGCCCTAAAGTCGCTGTACTTATTCTGACTTGCTGACAGCATGCCCTGCCATGTTGGTTCTTTGTGGCTTTTTTTAATAAACCCAGTGAGAGAAGCAGTGGGGCACAGGGAAAGTTCAGTGGCACCACTGTGAGTAGTCACTTGATTTCCAAGGTAGCTGTGATTTTTGCCAAGTCTGAGCTCTTGCGTGCCCTGGCTTTAAACACCCGTTTCAATGTAGTTCCTGTGGAGATGAGTGGATGTGTGTTTCTTTTCGGGAGGTCTGCTGTCTCTGGATTGCCATTTCCAATGGTTTGTACAACTAAGAAAATGATACTGAACTATACAAAGGTACATGTGTATAATTTGTGAAACTGTACCACCAAGAAATCCTGTGTTGTGTCTCTGGGACACAGAATTCAATAACTCAATAATTTTGTGTTCCAGAGACTAATTCTGCAGACCGACATCTTCTTTTACATGCATGAGAAATGTGTGAGTATCTTCCTTTGCAAAGCAGTAAGGGAGCTGGTGAGGTCTTACGTTCTGGGTGTTTAGACAGCAAAATTTCGAGAGGAAGGGAAGAGATGTTATGGGGCCTGCCTCTATCCACTTAAACACCTTAATTTCTGCTGCTCAATGTCAATCACTCCATATAGAACTGCCAAGTATTTTCATCATGCAAAGCATTCACGTGGAACTGTTAATAGAAGGAGAAACAAACCTCTTGTGCTCTGAATTCCTCAAAAAGTTTGAGGGATAGGTGAAATGACTTTGTACAAAAGTGAATTCAAGGCAGGATGAAATTCATAAACAACTAAGGCAATACATAGCATTCAATCAAACCTCCACTTACCACTCCCATGCTTGAGGCAGACATAACATGAGTTACTCTTTCCTGCTGAATCCACACGTGGACTTCAAAATCTTTTTAACATAACGATGCAAGTGCCAGTTATCAGTTGAGGGAAGATAGTATCTGAGATGAACTCTGTTTGCAATCCTTGGGCTGTGGACTCTGAGAAGTCACAGTGGTTTAAAGAGTATAGACTAAATGGTTCATGGGAGGTTGATAGCAAGAAGGATGTGTCCAGCCCAATGGTATGAGAGTTAAATCATAGTAATAGGAAAATGTTTGAAGACAATTAAAAAAGCATGTGAGTGGGAATCTGAGGTCTCATTAAGTAGAACTGGCAGAGAAGCTGCTGGTTTGGGAGGAAAAGATACGAATGTAGTTTTAGAATCATGTAGCCTCACCTCTTTTTTCTTATTCCCTACATTCTGAAACTCCCCTCCACTTCGTTTTCTCACTCTTTCACTTTTTCCGCCTCTGTTCCTCTCATTTTTCTTACCTTCTCTTTCTTACGTCCCTAACACTAAGACTGTTGAAAAGAGGAGTAAAGAAAAAGGCCTCTCCTTGTGTTCTTGAAAGAGTTTGATCCGCCCCCATGTTTTTATAACTTATTACCAATTTCAGCATTCTGCAAATGCAATTTTTAATTAGCTTGAGTGATTTCAGGTCTTGGTTCATTGATAATAATTACAAGGATGGTAAATATTCATAGCTCACATTTAGCGGGCGCACCCCATATGCTGGGCATACACGCATAACTTCATTTCATCTTCACAACAACTCTGAGTAGAGATACAATTTAGCATCTCCTTTTGCAGAAGAGACTTAGTTATGGAACTTGCCCAAGATCACTCAGCCAGGAAGTCATGGAGCTGCCCACCTCTGAAGTCCATGCTGTTAATAATGATGCTGTTCACCCTAGTAGAGAAAAATAATTTGAATAAATGGTTTGCTGGGCTGAGAAATACAGATGTATTTAAAGAACAGTGAGAAATTAAAGTCTACTGTGGGAGGAGGCAGTGAAAATGTGTGCAGGAGTGTGTGTTCTCCTAATCCCGTCCTCCTTAGTGTTCTGAGGGGGGGAAGCTATAAATCTGCAGGATGAAGGAAACAGTCAGGTATCCCTGTCTGGATCGGTGTGGGAAGACCTGACTGATGATTAGGAGATGAACAAACATCTCGGGATGAGCGGGCTTGTTTAGCCACAGAGTCTGTTATTTGGGCACATCAGTGTTTCTGAATAACTCTTTGTTCCGGATGGTGTACACTTGCGATGAGTACATGGCCACCCATCCTTTTTCTTCCAAAAGCTTTGAAAAATATATTCATCTGTTTCTGCATCTTGCTTGTGGTTCATTAAATACCTCCTGCAGGAGACATACATATACTTTTATTCCCCTCTATGCAAGAAGGAACGTGCAGAGAAAGTAAAGTCATTTGACACCTTTCCCTGTAATCAAGGAGTTGTTACAAGATATTGCCTGTCAGGGTTTTCTTAGTCCCTGCGAATGCACACATCATCACAGTTTGAATTACTCTGTGAACCCTTCTGATGTCTAGAAGTCAGCCACTCTTACTGTTAGGAGAGTTTACTCTGTCAACAGGACAGCTACATTACCAAGTCTAATTACACATTTAAAAAAAATGTCCACATATCAAGGTGGAAATAGAAGTCAGGTATAACAGAAGAGAGAGGATTTTAATTAAATAATGTCAGTTACCTTTTGCCATCAGCTCATAGTTTAATTCAAGCATTCTCGTTGTGAGAACACTGGGTCGAGAATCCATCCTCTGGAGTGCGGGGGAGTACAGTCATTCTTGCCCAGCTCCAGCCAGATGCCATTTGGAGGCCATTCCCATTGCTTTAATTAGGGGGAAAGATTTAATGCTGTAAATTCATAGCATGTCACTCTTAATTTCTGTACAATCCATCACACTCTGAGCATGTGTGTGGCAGCTCTTTTTAATAAAGGATTTTGCAGAGCACCTGCTGTGGCTAAAATACTTTATCATCTTTGCTAGCTCCAGGAGTTCTAGCATTATGTCATGTTTGACTCCAAAAAAATATTATCATAACCCCTGGAATTAGAAACCCAACAATGAGACTAGCTGATTTCAATTGCCTGTGAAGCTATCATAGTTTGAGGAAGAAAACTCGGTAAGTTTTCATTTTAATCAAAAACTATAACAGGACCAGGGTTGCTTGTCTGAAACGAATAATTTCCACATTTCTGGATGCTATCGGATAATGGCTCTCTCATCCGTGAGTTTAATTATAAAACTAGAAATACTCAAAGAATATCAAACTGAATCCAACATACTGTCTTTTAATGATACTTTGTTTCATCAACTTGGAGCTTAAAGGAGGAAATTAAAGAGCATTCAGGAGCCCATTGTTGAAACATCTCACAAGCTGTGACAGCTGGGAAGGCCAGCAAGGGCTTGCTATGTCCTCACCATCCTCCTGGGGTACTGACTCACTGAGGAGTCCCAAGCTACTGGAATATAAACAAGAAAAGGTTTTTCCTAATAATGGCCTTCAAGGAGCATATATCAAACCTCCCCTACTCCTTCCCAGCAGAGTACCAGCCCCCTTTGTATTTCAGCCCAATTCCACAGGTTGCAGGTATTTTCTACTTATTCCAAGGGTCTGTTGGGCTTTGACATTCAGTCCCATTTACTTTTTAATGTCATTTTTTCTTCCTCTCTGCCACGTTAGTGTCTAGTCCTGAATCTCATCACCATGGAGAGAATCAATCTCCTGTCCCCTACCTGGCAAGAGCACCAGCTTTAGAAGTGAGCTTCCTAGAGGACTGTCTCTAGATCCCAGGGAGAGGGGAATACCGGCCATCATACGCCCCCAGGGAGAAGCAGAGGTAACAGCTCTTCTTGTGTAATTCTCTTATTACTGAGATGGCAAGGCCAAGCCGGGAGGAGGAACTACTACTACTGCAATGGCGCCCCTCCGTCTTCACTCTGACTAGGACATAGTGTGCGTGCAGCTTCTTCCTCAGCTGTGGGCCTTAGCCACAATTCTGGGACAACAGGGACAGCCTCCTGGGTGCAGAGATCCAGGTTATTTACATATGCTTGCTTTAGCAAGTTGATAACACTCTGAAAGACAGATGTACTGTTTGAGGAGGTAGCACATTATAGCAGTTAAATGAGCAAAGCAGTGTCAGACATGGGTTCAAGTTGGGAGCTCTGCAAATCCTAACTGCTCAAGCAATCTAGGAGTCAGATATGGGTTAGGTCTACCACTGACCCTGTCCTCATCTGCTGTGCACCCACTCTAAGCCCACACTTCTCTCCTTCTCTCCCGGCCTCTCCCACATCTTAAGGCTTCCTCACACAAGCCCTGCTATTCCCAGAGGCCCTGTTAATTTCCCAGATCCAAGCCTTTGCTTGTGTTTGTTACTTACCTCCCTTTACGGCTCTTTCTTCCCTTTTTTTAATCCAAACCCCTAGTATGAAATTCAATCATTAAGCTATTTAGCAATTATTCATTTAATAACTATATGTAGTCAGAATGGGCTGGATTTTGCTGCCATAACAAACCTGAAATACAAGTAGCTGATATAGATTTTCACACTTACATAACATGTCTACTAGAGTCATCTGGTGACTCTCTTCCGTGTCTTCCTTACTCAGAAACACAATCTCCAGCATCTACAGCTGCTCTGACCAACAGATCTTTCTGGGATGAAGGAGATGGTGAATACCTGTGCTGCCCAAAATGGTACCCACTAGTCACAGGCGGCAATTGAGTACTTGAAATGCGGCTAGTGTGTCTGAGGAACTAAATTTTTACTTTTGTTTAACTGTAATTCATTTAGATTTCGATAATCAAAATTTGACCAGTGGCTACTGTACAGAACAGTGCAGGTTCAGAACATCACATGTTGCTGTGGCAGGGAGAGAAAAGCCTGGACATTCACACACTGGTCCTTAAAAGCTCCTACCCAGAAGTAATAACCATCACGTGCTCTTGCATTCAATGGGCCAAAGTAAGTCATGTGTCCACATCTAGCTTCCAGGGGTCATATAGAGCAGTCCTACCTTGACCTCACAGGAAGAGAAGAAAAAGTCTCAGTGAGTAGCACTAATGAACGTCACACCACCACTATGCAGGGTTCTGGGTATTCAGTGTGAAATAAAATAGACATGCACCTTGCTCTCATGGAGTTTAGAGTTTCATGAGGAATAGGGGATAAAGATGATCATTAAAATCACACAAATATATGACTACACATCTTTAAGGCAGAACAACTAACTTGTAAATCAAGGATTGTAATTCAGGTAGCACTGGGTAAAGAGTGTTTCAGATCAAGGAAGAGTGTGTGTGAAGGCCTTGGGTTTGGAAAGGACGGGGTGATGTCTTCTAGGAAGTAAAGGCAGGCCCTGGAGGTTGGAGTGCAGGCCTAGGGAGAAGGATGGCAAATGAATGCAGACAGAACAAGGCCCGCACCATACACAGCCTCGTGAGCTCTGGTGAGAGCTGGAGTTGACTCTAGTCAAAGGGAAGCCATTAGAAAGTTTGATACAGGGAGAGACATGATCTCACGTACGGTGTTGAAAGATCACCCCTGCTGCCACTTGAACAATGGGTTTAGAGAGGTACAAGAGAGGAGAAGTATTCATTATCTTTTGCTCCTTAACAGATTACCACAAACTCAGTGGCTTAAAGCAATGCCAATTTATGACCTCACAGCTTCCATGGGCCACGAGTCCTAGCACAGCACAGCTACATCATCTACTCAGCGTCTTACCAGGTTGCAATCCAGGGTTGGCCAAGCTACACTCTTGCCTGGAGCTCAGCGTCCTCCAGGCTCATGTGTTGTTGGCAGAATGGCTGTTCCTTGTGGTTGTAGGATCAAGGACCCCATTTTTTAATAGGTGACAGCTGGGAGGTCAGTCTCAGTGCCTACAGTTCCTTGCGATGTGGCTTTCTCACAACATGGCAGTTTACCTCAAGGCCAGCAAGAAAAATTGGTCTCTTCTGAATGAGTCAGTCTCCTGTTTTTATTTGTATAAATTTAAGGCGCAGGCATGTGGTTCTGTTCACATGGATATATTGTGTGGTGGTGAAGTCTGGGCTTTTAGTGTAACGGTCACCTCAGTAACATACATTGTACCCATTAAGTAATTTCTCATCCGTCTTTCCCCTCCCACCCTTCTGAGTCTCCAGTGTCTATTATTCTACACTGTATGTTCATTTGTGCACATTATTTAGCTCCCACTTAGAAGTGAGAACATGTGATATTTGGCTCTCTCAAGACAGTGGCCTCCAGTTCCATCCATGTTCCTGCAAAACACATGATTTCACTCCTATGTCTGAATAGTATTCTATTGTGTGTGTGTGTGTGTGCATACACACACACACGTATATATGTATATATGAGTTGGTTCCCTTTTAAGGACTTTCACCTGATTAACTCAGAACCACCCAGGATAATCTCCCTTTTGATTAACTCAAAATGAACTGCATTGGGCCATCAATCACATCTGCAAAATCCCTTCGCTGTTGCTGCATAACCTAATCATGGGAGTTAGGTTCTGCTCATACACAAGCAGAGGGGATACAAGGCACGTGTGCCAGAAAACAGGAATCTCAGGGGGCCCCCTTAGATTCTGCTCACACAGCATTTAGCCTCCTGGAACCTCCCACAGCAGTTATTGTCTGTACTCGAGGGAAGAACCAGACAGCTTTGGTCCTCAAGAACCAGTTCATTCATGTGAGCTACTCTACCATTTTTTGATAATTTAATTTGGTCACCTGTTCATCTCTGAGAGCACAATTTAGGCTTCCCAGATTCACAAGAGACTGATCAGTAACCCAGAAGGACATAACTATTTTTTGGCACAAAGTACAGCTGCCAGACAGACCAGAATGGTTATGTTGGCTGAGGAAACTGCAGAAAGTATCTAAAGAGAGTTTTGGAATCAGAGAGAGGGAGGGATCAATGTGGTCATGTCCCTTAACTGCTCCTAGCCTCAGTTTCTTCATCTTTAAAATGGGGATCATTTTAATCATCCACACAGCATTGTGAGGAATAAATGAGATGACATAGGTTAAAACCTTAGCACAAGGCCTGGTACCTGATAAGCTTGCAACACCCCGTAGCTGCTATTTTTCCTTCTCACCAGACACAGCGAAAGCCAGATAAATACTTGTTGCTATAACACAGCTGAAGGCAGGCAGCTTGGGAAACTGTCCAGGTTTTGTCCCACGAGGGGCTCCAGAGCTGAAGCAAACAAGCTCACCAGTGTGTCACTAAGCCACTCTGGGCCATCATTTCTGAGTCTGTTAAACTGAGATAACCTTCCCCTCACTGAGGAAGTTTGTGGCAGCAATTCAAGCTCTTAGAAGAAACGTGCCATGAGAAAATATTATAGTGATAAATACCTTGCATCCATGGCGCTCATTGCCTCCCAGAGCATAAAGGTATTCTTGCACTCCAACTAACATGTCTTGGTAATAGAACCTTCCTGAGCAATCTATCATTCCATTACTTTATAGCTGGGATTTGATTATTTATTCATTTAGACTCTGCTACAGATTGCCTCATACTGCTGAGCAGCTAGTAATCAATTAGTGCTTGATTTTCCTGTTGTCACACCTGCATGTTGGAATGGCCACAATGTCCCTGACCTCTACCTCTGAAATCTCAAGAGTATTCTTGGAATCCTGAATGCTCAATATTTGCCAAATATTTTCTAACAGATAGTTTCATGCATTCTCAGCCAAATAGGAAATATCTTAGGATGTTGTTTTGTAATTGATTTGCAGGGATTTAACACAAATGTGACTCATTTGAATCTATGCATCAGGCTGTTTTGATTTGGGATGAGAATATTATACTGTCTTGGATTCATTATATGTCCAATGTCAATTTTCAAGGGTCTAGTAACATAGACATGACTGATAAAGAAAATGGAAAGTCATTTTGATATCTGTGTTTCAGAACTGAAGACATTAAAAAAGGAAAACTTATTTCTTGAAAATAAACTCATCATGAGTTGGTAGATTAGAATCTCTGTAGTAAGAGTAAACTTCATATCAAATTACTGCTTAAATTATGCAGAAAAAATAGCCCAAGCAAGCACAGAGAAAAATATTGATCAAACAACTCTGTTAATAAATCACACTGCCAAAAAACATTCATGTAAAACAGAGGTTGATCTAAAATATTTGTTATTTGGCCTTTCACCAATTAAGTTTTCTGCCCCGTAATCTAAAACATTAGTTATTATTTACTACTGGGTATCTACCCAAAGGGAAAGAAGTCATTTTATTAAAAAAAAAAAAATACACCTGCATTCAAATGTTTATTGCAGTACAATTTATAATTGCAAAGATGTGGAATCAACCCAAGTGTCCATCAATTCATGAGTGGATTAACAAAATGTGGAATATGTATACCATGAAGTACTACTCAGCCATTAAAAAGGATGAATTAAGGCCTTTTGCAACAATTTGAATGGAACTGGAGACCGTTATCCTAAGTGAAGTATCTCCTGGCAGGGATAGGGAACCTTCTGATTTCAAGATTGTTCTTTTTTAGGCACAAAAGGAGGCAAGAAAAGCTTCATCTTTCTCTGCTGCACCCCTTTTAATAAAAGGATGTGTTCAGTAAAATTTGGATTCAGTCAAAAGGCTGCACTTAAGGACCTAGAAGGCCACATGTGGCCTTAAGGTCGCAGGTTCCCCGCCCCTAAATGTGCTCAAAGGGAAGTAAAACTCAGTGGAAATCAAGCAGGGGGAGGGAGGAGGAGAGGACAGGCAAAAACCTACCTAATGAGTACAATGAACGCTATTTCAGTGATGGCCACGTTTATAACCACGACTCATGCGTTACAAAAGTAATCCATGTAACCAAAAAAAAAAAAAAAATTTGTATTTCCATATACTAGCATTGAGCACATAGCAAATGAAATTAAAAACAAAATACCATTTACAATTACTCCAAAACCATGAAGTATTTAGGTATAAATCTATCCAAATCTTGATAGGACTTGTATGCTGAAAACTACACATTGCTGATGAAAGAAATCAAAAATCTAAATAAATGGAGAGATAGTCCATGTTTATGGATCAGAAGACTCGATTTAGTAAACATTGATTATCCTAAAATTATCCTAGGATTGATTAACCTAGATAAGCTTTAACACAATTTCTATCGAATTCCTAACATATTTTTGTAGACATAGGCAAGACCATTCTAAGATTTATTTGGAGAGGTAAAGGAACTAGAATAGTGAAATAATTATAAAAAATAGTAAGGAGGAGGAATTACTACTAATTTCAAGACTTATTATGTAGTAATCAAAACTGCATGTTTGATGGAGGGATAGACACATAGGTAAATGGAATAGAAGAGAGAACTCAGAAAGTGCCTTATATAAGTATGGCAAACTGATTTTTGACAATGGTATAAATGCAACTCAGTGAAGGATGGGGTAGTCTTTTCAACAGATGGTATTGGAGCAATTGGACATTCATAGGCAAAAAAATGAACCTCAATCCTTATACAATATACAAGCAGACTTAAATGTAAAACATGAAACTATGAAAGTTATACAAGATTAACAGAGGAGAAAATCTTCAGGACTTAGGTCTTAATGAAGAGTTGTTAGACATGACGCAAAAAGCATGATCTATCAAAGAAAAAATAGACAAATTGGACCTCATCGAAATTTAAAACTTGTTCCGTGAAAGATCTAGTTATGAAAAGACAAGGTACAGTCTGGGAGAAAAACTTTGTAAGCCATATGTCTGACAAAGGATTCATATCTAGAATATGTAAAGAACTCTCAAAACTCAACATTAAAAACAAACACTGGTAAAGGGATTGTGAGGATGTGGAGACACCAAATCACACATACCTTGGCAGTGGAATGTAAAATGTTCTAGCCACTCTCAAAAAAAAAAAAAAACTTTGGCAGTTTCTTGTGGGGGAATACACTTATCATATGACACACCAATTGTACTCCTGGGTATTTGTCTCAGAGAAACGAAAGCTATATTTGCACAAAACCTGTACACGATTGTTCATAGCAACTTTATTTGTAATAGCCAAAAACTGGAAACACTCATAATGTGTCTCAGCGTGTGAAAGACTAAACTCTATGGTACATCCATACCATAGAATACTACTCAGCAATCAAAAGGAATGAACTATTGACTCATGCAACTTGGGTGCAGGGGCATTTGCTGAGTTTTTAGAGAGATGGAAAATAGAGTAGCTGTTATCCAGGGTTAGCAATGGTGTGTGGCAGGGGTCATGGTGTGACTATAAAAGGGTAGCATGAGGGAAGATGCTTGTAATAAGGGACTAGTTCTACAGCTAAAACTATTGTACCAAGGTCAAATTCCTGGTTTTGATACTATGCTACAATTATGAGTGATGTAACCAGTGAACAATCTCACCAGTGCGTGGTAAAAGGTGCAAGGGATCTATGTCTCTGGACTATCTTTGCAACTTCTTGTAATTATTTCAAATAAGAAGTTAAAACAAATCCAAAAGAAAACGATTCATCCTGTTGAGGATAGATTTTAAACATGCTATTAACAACTCTATTATTTAGACTCAAGTTTCCTGAGAATGATCTGCCTACCCTTCAAAACACCTCGTATTCTAATGGACAAATTACATGTTTCCTTCAGTAGCTTGAGGCTGTCTAGGCAGCTATATTTCAGATACAATTGGAGGATGAAAACAGGAAAATTGAAGCTGATGCATGGCAGTATCTCAGCCTCCCATTAGATGAGCACAGAATTATTCTAAAGGATTGAATCAGCGTACCTGTTGAATTATATCTGTTTTATAAAGGCATCTGTAGCAATTGATCTGTACCAAATCACAGATATTACAAAGATCAGAAGAAAACAAAAGTAAAGGAAAAAAGGAAACGTTTTCATTTCTGACCCTTCCTATTTTTAATGTGAACCAAACAGTTTCGCTTTCACATGCTCATTGAAAGACTAAAACAGAGCTCAAACATTGCACATGATCAAATGTCTAATTATACCATTAAGCACTTTTACCAACAAAGGCTTTACTTTGATTCAGTAAATCAACATCCACTAGGGTTCCCCCAAGGGGATGCCATAAAATGAGCTTGGTTTTATAATTTTTCCTTTTAATATCTATATTTTATTCAAAACACAGTCATTAGAACTGATTTGATGTTGTTCGTGGTAATGCAATACTTATCTATCTGAAAAGATCTCCTTGTCAGAAAGATAGTTACTTAGAGGGAATTCTCCTTTGTGAGAGAAAGATCATGCGAAAATAGAATGGAGATATTTATAGAAAAATACATATGGCTTCAAGTCTCCTTTAGAGATCAAATGGAAGATATGCTTTTTTTTCTCACAGGGCTTGATTTCATCATTGCTTCTCTAGACCATTGTGTAGAGTAGTGGTCCAGTTTTAAGGGATGCTTTTCTCTAACCCAGAGAAACTTTGGCCTGACCAAGGAAATCCTGTGTTTGAAAGTCAGATCAGAAAACAGTTGGTCATTGCAGGTATAGCTTCAAAACTAAAGAAATCTCTCCCACCCCCACTTCCTGCAGGCCTTGCCTGCCCCTCCTTTTAACCATGAAAAGCAACCTCCTCCTATCTAATAGCATCCTGCGGACTCCTATTTTCTGCTGAGACAGTGTCTTGGCAATTGGGATGATGTTCCATTAAACTCCAAGACAAGTACTTCCTCATTTTAGCAGTCTTGCTGATGTAGTTTACATAATGTCTTATTGCTAAAAATCAATTAGTATCTTATCAAACTTCTAGTTAAGTCATTCTCATTTAAATCTATTTACTTTCTAAGAACTCATATTCCCACTTCTGGACAGTCTCGTGTAATTACAAATTTTATTATTTAGAGCATTAGGCTCTAAATCTTTTGACTTCTCCTATCACTACCCCAATAAGGCTTTATTTTTACAGTGTCTTCTTTGGGGTTTTTGCTCATGCTTTAAGGCCTTGAGAACAGCCTGTGGTTGCTGACATTACTGCTTACTAACATTTACTCTCAAATAGCAAATCTGTGTGAGGCAAAGGAGGAACATGACAAGGGGTATGAATCTCAGCTCTGACACTTCCTCTCTGCGAGTCTTCAGGACGGCTTTTCAGTTTTTCTAAGGCTCATCTCTTTCATCTGGAAAATGCTGGTGAAATATTATATTGTGCCTTACTTATGGTGGGTGCTCAATAAATGTTAGTTCCCTTTCTCTCTCTAGTGATTTCTGCACAGCGAAGTCAAAGATGTCTCAGGCTTGCATTAAAACCTGGAATGTGGGAGAGCAGAGGAAAAATATAACAGATGAATCCTGAGGTCTGCACAAATCTCTTTCCAAACATTCTGATACCTGAAATCTCTAGTCTGGCAAGGCTTGTGTATGAGAGATCAAGTTGAAATAATGATAATCTCAGAGAGTTTTGACAGTCAAACAGAATGTCATTTCTAAGTATCTGGGTTGTTCTCCCTGCTCAAGAGTAATACCTCAGTCTAAGTTAGGTTGACTAGGTAGACTAAAGGGAGTCCAGCTGGAGATTAAATATACTGGTGAACCATTCTCAAAGAATGACAGTTTAAAGAAGGAAGTTAAACCTGTTTCGTTTGTGCTGGAGGGATTGTGATTTATGGAGGTGGCTGAGTGATGACACAAAGAGGTCAATGCCACTGGAAGAAGAACGTATTACTCACATTTGCTGAGAAAAGAGAGTATTCCACGCAGGGCCACAGGTGGAGCTCCAAGTTTTGGTCTTGGAGGTAGAAGCAGGGATGAGGAAAAATTTAGACCAGAAGTTTTATTGGGATTTCTGTGGGAGTGAAACAGGACAGGGTAAACAGTTTAGGATTGGCTAGTTTGAATAATAAGCAGCAGTAATAAAAAGCAGAGTTATAGGGAAAAAAACGTTAGCTGAGCTTTGTTCAGGCATGAATTATAGTGCTGTTGGCCATGAGTTCAGAGTGCATGAATCAATGATAATGTATTAAATAAGGTGCCTTTAAACACAAACGGACATAGAACAAGGTTATATATTGATTGGTTGATGAAAATATTGTGACCAGAGGCTGGAAGGAAACTCACCCTGTATTTCCCCTAGAAGCCTTGATTCCATATTCATTAATTCCATGGTTGTGGCAACATTATAAAACATAACTACCACAAATAACAAGAATCAATTGTACAATTCTGGTAAGGATGGAGAATAACTGGATCTCTCACACATTTTAGGTTGGAATATAGAATGGTATAGCAACTCTGGAAAAGTTTGTCAACTTTTCTTATAAAGTAAAACATATGTTTACCATACAACCCAGTAATTGTACTCCAGGGAATTTATCCCAGAGAAACAAAAACTTACATTCACACATGCACTCTTAAAATAGGTTTATATCTTTTGCTAAATTTGGGAAGTTTTCAGCCATTTTTTGCAAGTTTTTTTTTCACTTCATATTCTATTTCCTGCCCTTGTTAGAGTCAAAGGACATGAATGTTAGATATTTTGTTATTGTGTCACAAGTCCCTGAGGCTCCATTCATTTTATTTCCATCTGTTTTCTCTCTTTGTTCTGATTGAATAATCTCTATTGGTCTATTTTCAAGTGTACCGATTCCTTCCTATTTCATCTCACTTCTGCTATTAAACCCATCTAGGGAGGTTTTTAAAAACTTTTCAGTTATCCTATTTTCATTTCTAAAATTTTAATTTGGCTCTTCTTCATACTTCTGTTTTGTTGCTGAATTAGTCTATTTTTAAATTTATTTCAAGAATGTTTGTAATTGCTTGTTGGAGCATTTTTAAGTCAGCTGCTTTAAAATTCTTTTTTTTTTTCAATAACAACAATAGCTACTATTTATTGAATGCTATGCTCCAACATTATCTATAATTCAACTTTGTCCATTACAATCATAATAACCTGCAAGGTACAGATTATAATCTATATTTTATTGATAGAAACAAGGTTCAGAAAGATCAAATTGTTCACGGTCACGCAGCCAAAGAGGACAAGTCTGTATTTATTTATTTATTTATTTTTTTTTTTTGACAAGGAAAAGAGAAATTTAATTTTGTTGGTATTCTTTGATACTAGTCAGCTTTTGCCAAGTAACAAACATTTCAATAGCTCAGTGATTTCCAGTGAAAAAAAATTATTTCTTGCACTTATTACATGAAGACTGCAATTGGCTGTGACTCTGCCAGGCTCAGCTCCACTTGTCGTCTCATAC